>JAPYZL010073152.1:0-20104 GCA_030522825.1 Platygaster orseoliae | reverse complement strand
GCTCAAGAAAACTTGTATCGTGATTGGAGCAATGTGATCTTTACCGACGAAGCTTCTTTTTGGGCGTTTCCGAGTATTACACGTGCCTGGACAACTTCTACAAGCAGATTGCTTCAACGGACTGTAAAACATCCCGTCAATGTCCATGTTTGGGGGTGCTTTTCAGAAAAGGGTTTTGGAACTTTATATCTGTTTACCGACAATTTGAATGCCGAGAAAATGAACAAAATTTACCAAAAAGCTTTGTTACCGTCTGCTAAACGCTGGTATGACAAAAAAAAATGAAGATTTGATACTCCAAGAGGACAACGATCCAAAACATCGGAGTAAAGCGTGCAAATCGTGGAAAGAGCAAAAAAGCGTTGTCACGTTGGATTGGCCATCACTGTCTCCCGATGCGAATCCTATCGTACATGTTTGAGCTCTCATCAAGCTGAAACTTCGCAAGAATCAACCCTGTAATTTAGACCAGCTCAGCAGACGCATTCGGAAAATTTGGAGGTCTTTTCCACAGGAATACGCCGAAAATCTTGTCAAGCGATTCTCGATGCTGGAGGAGACTGGACATCCTACTAATTGCGTTTCGAAAACGGCAGAAGTATTATCTTCATAGAAAAAAAAAGGTAGTGTCTCTGACTTACTGGCTGCGAATAATCGCCGCTACGCTCTTACTTGACATACTGTAGCGTGCTTAAGGATTCGCAGTTATTATATGGAGACATTGAATTTTATAACAAAGAAATTGCAGTACTTATAAATGAACATTACGAAATTAGTAAGGATTTCGTCCTGTGGATTTGGCATGACCGAAATTTACGATTTCGAGAATTTTTGGAGTATTTGGCTTATTGCATAGAAAAAAATTTGTAGTTTCAGCAAACATTCATTTCGTAAAATTTTGAGTCATTCAAGTTTTCATAATGATAACTGATATAAAATTTTCATAAAAAAAACTATTATTGTGATAACCAAAATTTTGGTTCTCATACCTGAGACTTTCTTTGATTCATATTTTACAGAAATTTTCGGTTGTTATAACTAAACTTTTTTCTCCGTGTGAAATAGTCTATTGAACAAATAATTTTATTCACAATTTGCTGAAAATCGGATATTTGGACGTAAATTTATAGCAAACTGTGAATAAAATACTGTATTGCGAGTTTTGGAAATTGACGAAACGAAAGGTTGCAGCCCGAGGCGAAGCCGAGGGTTGTAATCGTTTCGTTTCGTCAAAACAGGCATTTCCAAAACTCGCAATAATATACAATTAAAGGACTAGAAAGTGAAATCTGAAAATTTCTAGTACATGTGATATAAGAAATAGTTATTTTCGTAATCGGGAGCTAGAGCCAATTTTGGCGAAGCCGTACGTTTTTGCCCGAGCCGGAGGCGAGAGTCAAAATAGGCAAAGCCAAAATTGGCGATAGCTCCCGATTGCGAACGTAATGTTTCATCACAATAGCCTCAAAGTCACGTCAAAATGTCAGTTTTTAGGTTAGAGTTAGGAAATGTTCTTTTTTAAAATATTTTTTCATGACGTTTTTTTTTGATATGAACATATTAAAATTGTTCTAGAACTTTAGGTTCCATAAAAAATAAAAAGCTATCATGTTTTTTAATATTGAATTTCCAGACTTGTTAACCTGAAAATTAAGTTAGTAGACATGAAAAGAATATTCTTAGGTGAACAATTTTAAAAAAGGTCCGTGTTCTTTAAAAAAAAATGAGAATTATAGAGGTGTATATGAAAAAAATACACTCTTGAGTGGATTTTTTCATAATGGTAAATAATGCTAGATTTTCTGAAAAATCATGAAAATTTTCACAATTTAATGTTAACCTAGAAAAGTAAATACCAATAATTTTTTTTAGTTTTGAATTTTCGATTTGGCAAACCTTTTTATTGCGTTAATAAATATGAAAAAAAATTTCTTTAAACAATTTCAAAAAAGTCTGCTGTTTTTGTAGACTACTAAGATTTCTAAGGGTATTTACATAAAAAACTTCACTTAGAAGTGTGATTTCTCATAATGATAATTTAAATAAAAGTTTCTTCGTTGAACAGTTTAAGAAAAGTCTGCTGTTTTTTTTTTAATGAGAGTTCTAGAAGTATAGGTATATTAAAAAAAAAACACTTAATATTGGGATTTTTCACAATGTAAGATTTTCTGTAAAATCATAAAAATTTTTACAATTTCAAGTTTATCAAAAGAACTGACACTATGAAGTTTTTTAGTATTGAATTTTTCGAAATGACAAACCTTTATATTGCGTTGATAAATATAAGAAAATTTTCTTCGTTAAACAATTTTTAAAAAGGCTGCTGGTTTTTGCAAAATAGTCAGAAATCTTAAGGTGTTTATGGAAAAAATTCATTTATGAGTGAGATTTTTCATAATGGTAATTTAAAAAATATTTTCTTCGTTAAAAATTAGGATTTTATCGAAATTTTATTTTTATTTTGTATTATATATATATATATATTATATTATTTTTATTTTAGGAAATTATCGTTTTAAAATTATTCAAAAGTGTATATGAAAAAAAAGAAGATTTTATCATTATACTAAATAAAGCCAGATTTTCTAGAAAACCGTAAAAATTACGAGTGTCTAATTCAACTACCTACCCTTAATCCCAAGCTCTCGCGCACTCACATTACCTTGTTTTTCCAAAGCACGGAACAACAAACAAACCCCTTGATACATACCCATTCGCTAATGAAAACTCCCGTTCAAACAAATCCCGCGTCGCAATCGGCCCGAACCTTCCCCATCTTGATGGATGTTTTCTCCCAGCACCTGAGCCTGCGTCCGAATTATCGCACCCCTTGCGCCCCCTCATCCTCCCATGTGAAAATTAAACGAGACCCCCGCGTAGCTGCGAAATCTCTTTGACTAACTTTAGAAAGTCAGATCGAAATAATCCGAAGAGCCGTTTTCGCTCGGCATTCGAGGCCGTGAATCAAGCGGGGTTATAAAATGCAAAACGAATCGTCGGGACGGAGTATTTGGTGCCCTCTTCCTCCCCCTCCCCCTTCTTCCCCCCGAAATTGTCGCGGGTGGTGCGTTCAAAGCGTATAAATAAAATCGTCGCGACGCTTATTTTCCGTCGGCGTCGTAGGAAGCGCTTAATAGACGCACGGATGCATGGTAATTGAGCACAAATCAAGTTTTAAGGGGAATCCGGCGTTCCAGTTTACGTCTTGGGCGCATTCTTTCTCCGCCCACGGGAGCTTGTTAATTGCGACGGGGCTAATTGCGTTTTTTTTTTCTGGGGTGAACTTTGGAGGAGGGATGGAAATAATTTTGAGGTTGGTGATAGCTTTTTTTTTCCTTAGCAGGAAGTAATAATGGGAAAGAAGTTTAAAATTATCATTTTAGGTGAGGAAAGCTGATGATTTTTATTAATTTTTTTAATGGAAATTTTTTTAACTTGAATTTTCTTTGGGGTCCTATCTTTCATATTTTTGATATTGCAGAAATAACGGTAATGAATAGTAGAATTATTTCCTCGAACGAATCATATATTTTTGGTATTTTTTTATCTTTGGACTATTTGCTTTTTGGTGCAGTACAGGCACCAATTGAAAATCTTATATATCATTTGTTTTTAATAATGTTTCAAACAAATATGAAACAAAATGAAATATTGTATTTTTGAATAATGTAATCAATGTTATTTTCATTTCAATTAATTTATGTAAATGATTCAAGTTAAATTTTTTATATTTTTTTTTTTTTTTTTCGTTTCGAATCTAATCAAATTTTCGTTTAACTTCGTTTAATTTTATTTATGGAGAACGTTATATTTTTATAGGCACAACATTTTTTAATTGAATTGAAAATTATGTAGGAAAATACGTCAACATATCAGGATAAGATAAAACTGTATTCCAAGGAAAAAACATTTTTCAAATTTTGGAATAAAAGTAATAACAATGTAAAAGTTATGGAGGATTTTTTCTACAATTTGTCTCAATTTAAATTTAACTTTTCCGCATCGATTTATTAATCATTACTTTCCTAATTTTTTTTTTTTTTTTACATAAATCATTTTTGCAACTGTTGAGTTCATTTCAATACATTTCACTCTTGTGTTTAAGTTACAGTATAAAATAATGGAATTTTGAGATACTTATCTTTTCCGTTATATTTTTAGAATTTCGAAACATTTTCAGTTTTTTAACAAAAGATTCAAAAACAGCCCACATTTTGCAAAATTGTGTAGTAATCATAAATTTTTCCTATTTTCAAAGTTTTCAATGATAAAACTAGACCATCATAAAACTGGTTCGTCTTAACCTCAATTTTATTGGAAAATCCCAACATTCATTCAGTCATAAAATATCAACGAAACGTTTATTTTGATTGATTTAACCGACTTTCAAGTATGCAATATAGTTCCTGTACTGAAAATTAAATGTTATTAAGAAAGTTTCTATAGTTTTCATCACAACAAAACATTTTTATTACAAAGTTCAGCTACTTCCTAAATGTATCTATGTTTTGTTATCCAGAAAATAAAAATTTCCATTTCCAAAAATTTTCATATTATTCTCACCCAAACAAAAGTTTCCTAAACTTTCGATAAAAATCTTGAAAAACATTATTAACCACTAAAAATCGTTCATTTTCGAAAAAAACCCCTTCACTCTTTTTCGAAAATCACTCACAGATAAAAACATTCCACAAACAACTATCATCGTCGTTCAAAAATTTTCATTTCCCTAACAATGCATCGGTACCTCGCAGATCCAGCCTCTTCAGAATAATTAAAATTATTTCTCTGTGGACGAATGTGACACTCTTCTCTATTCCGAGCGGGAAAACCTGCGGCGAAACGTTCCAAAGAGAGCAACTTTCGCGCAATAACTCTCGTATTCGCTG
The DNA here is from genome assembly GCA_030522825.1 of Platygaster orseoliae. Classification (NCBI taxonomy): domain Eukaryota; kingdom Metazoa; phylum Arthropoda; class Insecta; order Hymenoptera; family Platygastridae; genus Platygaster; species Platygaster orseoliae. The sequence goes on along the minus strand of JAPYZL010073152.1, from coordinate 15,215 downwards.
AAATAAACGGCGGAAGTGCCAAGTGTCGGGTACCGATAAATAACCTCTGGTTTATTAGCGGCTACTCGCGGCAAGGGGGGCGGCAAGGGGAGGGGGGTAGGTGTGACAAGGGGGGTAGAGAGGAGGAGGAAGTGGTTAAATTAGCAAGAATATTAGCGCGCATTTTCGCCCTGGCGCTTATCTATTACCTGTTTCGTAGCCATTACCACCTCTGGCTACATCCACACCTCTCTTTATCTCCAGAACGTGTTGAATTATTAAGGGGCATTAAAAAACATAAGGCTCGGCTCAATTAAAGCGACTGCGTAGCTAGCAATTCCGCGTTATGAATGCGTTTCCCGCACGAAATTTAGATTAAAAGTACAATGCTCCAGGTGTCGAAGTGGGAAATGGTTTTTCTCGATTTTCATAAGACCCATGAATGAATTCAATCTCCTCGTGATATAAAATTCGCAAACATTTCATACAGGATTTTTAATTCTAAGGGTGTATCATTTTGAATTTTCAGTTATTCGTAATCTAGAGTAATGATTAGAGTCATAACTTTATGCACTGAAAAACAGTTAATGATAAGTAGAGATGAAAAAAAATAATGCCAATTGACGAACTTGCGAAATTTTTCATTAAGAATCTTTATTATACATCACCGCATCGATAATATATACTAATATACGTTTATTATTGTTTACATTATATTATATTAGAGAAAAAAATTAGAATCTTCGAAAACACTGAAAAACTGAAAATTTTTGAACCTCTAAGCTACATAGAAATCCATAGATATAACAGAAAACCTTTCGAATTATGCTAAATCTGGAAAAAAATTAAAAGTAATAGAATCCTATGAACGAACTGTTTTTGGAAAATCTACGATCTGTAAAACTAAGAATTCTAGAGCATGAAGTTCTGAAATGTAGATATAGAAATCTATAAAAATACTGTTATTCTGAAAAATACCAGAAGATGCGACAAAATATTTCAAATTCTCTAAAAGTACGATATACGAGTAATCTATGAAACATGAAAAATCTACAGACGTAGTATATCTTCAAAAATCTGCAAAATTACTGAAAATCTATTAAAATTTGAATTCCATTTAATCAAATTCAACAAATCTACAGAAATACTAAAGAATCTTTGAAAATTTTATAAACGCTTAGAAAATGCAAGAAATGCTAAAAATCTAATAATACTTGAAAACTATACTATAATGATTATCTTAAAAATTTCGAAAATCTCGATTCCTAGAACTTGATTAACATAAAATAGCATATATGATCCTATGTCAAAGTTAAATTTCAAGATTTATTTTTATTGTTGCAAAAATAAGTACATAAGTAATAAGAATTTTTTTCCCATGCATCCGTAAAAAAGACCACTTTATTTCTATGGAATGCGGGAACAAAAGCTTCTTTTTGGGGTACTCGGAAATCAGCGGGAAATATCAACAAAATCCCTAGGAAACATTCATAAATCACGGATCAGGCAACTTTCTTCCCTGTGATCCGGAATTTATGAATATTTCCCTAAGGTTTTATTGATAACTCCCCCTGATTTCCAAGTACTCCAAAAAGAGGATTTCGTTCCTGCGTTCCACAAAAATGAAGTGGCCACGTTTACACATGCATGAGAAAAAATATTGTATGCTACACGAGACAAAAAGGATGAATCATCTTTTTTCTCCCTTGTAGCATAAATATCTATTTTTTTTATCACTAGGTATGAAATTTTTTGGAATAAAACATAATTTTTTCAAATTTCTTGTCAAGTTTTTATATCGTTATATAATTTTGTCGACGTTTCAGTCTATTTCAGAGCCTTTTCAAGATGTCATGAATACGTGATTAATACTCCTTTTTTAGTTCTCTTAAAAATGTATTTTTAATACGATGGCTTGTGTGATTGTTATACATCTCACACGTTATTGGCGTATTGAAAAGGGTCTATATAGGACCGAAACTTCGACGTAATTATATAATGATATAAAAACATGACTGGGATTTCGAAAAATTGTGTTTTATTGAAAAAAAGTATATTCGTATTTCGGTATTGATGAAACAGTGTTATAAATAAACTACTGAAAATCATTTGAGGAATTTTCTCGTTTACCGATTCGCTCAACCTCATGCTTGATGCTTTGTATACAATTTGAGAGCCTAAACGATCCACGTCTCGAATGAGACCGCCGACGTCCAAATGACAAAAAGAAATCGTCTCCTTCAAAGACGAGATCCCCTGCTCCCCTCGGCTCGGCTCCCGGGGCGCCTCGCTCTTCTCCCACAATTTTCCGTCACATATATCAGCTGGGACGGTAGTTGGAAACGTTGCCAGCTTGTTATCGTGTACGCTCGCATATGCCATCCCTACTCGCGCGAGTGCCCGCGTCATTGCGGAAAATCGCCGACAACCTGCGATCCAAATTTACGACGCCCAAAACACGACGTCGTTGTTTGAGACGAAGTATCGAATTAATCTCAATTTTCCACATTATTTTACTTGATTGATGAAATTTTCATTCCTGGTTCATGGGCGTAGTGCGTCAATTTTCGCGATGGAAGGTGCGAGGAATAAAAGGAATTTCATTGATAAAACAGAAAACTAAAAGGATAACAAATGTTATCAAAACAAAAAATTGGAAATAGTTAAGTCGAAAGTAAGATTATTGAATTTTCTCTGATTCGTTGTTGCCGTATTCCCTTTAATTGAATCTGTCAGATTTGACTGAAAATCAGTCGTAATTAACTGATTCACATTTAGAGAGTGTTGTAGGTTCTGTGCCACCTTAAAAGGTCTTTGTTCCGTAGCCAACCATTTTCACCACTCTCCCCAGTGTAGCCAGAAAACGGATTGCCTGGATTTCGGTTTTATTTTTCCCATGGAATGAAGCGGTTACTTTGCCGGTTCCATCAAGCAGTCTCATTTGCCCAACTCCCGTGGTGTCTCCAGCTCCGCACATTTGCCTTGGCGTGTAACCCCTCGTGCTGCGGTACAACTATCGCGGCTCCCGCAACGAGCGGAAACCCTCCGGGGCCGGCCAGTAGGAGTCGGATATCTAATTAGCGGGGGCTGATCGGTAATTACTGCGATTAATCAATCCGTTTTCCATCGGCCCGCGGCGCCAGAGCGTAACAGGGACGAAATTGTTCCAGCTCGTACGGACAAGAATCGAGCATGGTCCTACGAGTGCGAAGGGTCCAGGCATTCGTTATCGAAAGGATTGAAAAACATTGTCCAAAGATGATCTCGAGAAGAGTTCATGTGTGTTGCTAACTTTAAACATGGTACATGGTTCACGTGTTTAATGTAAATGATATGTGATATGATTTTTTTCGTTCAACTAATTAACATAATTTGCAAATGAGAACTTGAGTTTGAGGGTTCAGAAAAAAATTTTTCCCATTAGACATTATGTTCGAAAATTAACAGTTTAAAATGTTGTACTTATTGTCGCTAAAAACATTGGCTATTTAAAAAAATTTTTTTTTGAATATTCAGGTGACCACTTTTAAAATTTTGTACTTTTGTTGATTAATGTGAAATTTAAGAACAATATTTCATTTTAAAATTATAAAGGTTATTGTATAAAAATTTATGTTATTCTCTGCAAACAAGAACTGTACTGAGTCTTCAGAAAAAAATTTTCTCATTAGAGTTCATGTTTGAAGAAAAACAGTTGTAAATGTTGTATACGTTATCGCGAACAACACGGTTGTTTAGAAATTTTTTTTTTCATATTCAAGTGTAATGATTTATGGAAAATGTAAAAATGATACTTTATGATTCAAAAATAATTTAGATAGCTGTAAAAAAATTAATGGTGTTCTCTGCAAAGAACTTGAATTAGAGGCTTCAAAAAATATTTCCTCTTCAGAAATTATGTTTGAGGAAAAAAAGAATTAGTCAAGTGACTTCATGGATATTCGACTTATTGATGTATATCAATTTCATATATAATTTTCAACTTATTTCTTGTAGTTCTCTCTAATTTTTATATGTCTATAACCCAAAAAAACTATTTTGAAATCAACGAATAAATAATATTATTAAAAAAATACAGTTTAGTTATACGATTTTTTGGTAAATTTAGTAAAATAAAACTTTTAACTTAATCGCTTATATTTCAGCGTACATTGAAATTGAAGAAAACTTGAAAAATTATGTTTCCTCTTGTTAAAAATAAATTTGTAGATTGACGAATCAGCATGAACTCGAGTTTTAACAGATTGCACCTACGCGCTGGAAAAAAGGATCAGTGACGTCAATCAGATCAATATGCATAAGTTTGTCAACCCACTCGAGCCGGACTCTTATTGAATTAGACTCGTTGCACACGTGCATCTGCTGCTTGCTCGTTCCGTAATGCCATTAGCATCGGCCCAAGTAACACATTAAACTCGGTGTATGGGGTGGAAGGAATCGAATGATTTCGGCGAGGAAAGAATCATACGAAAGAAATAACTGAGGGTTTAACGAAAATCGAAAGTTTTAGTTCACTTCAATCCGAAAAAATCGTTATAGCATATATATATATATATATATATATATATATATATATATATCACATAAAAAAAGTTGCAGAACCTTTAAATAAATTTGATAACGTACAAAAAGTTTTTTAATAGTTGATTGGAACGTGAAAACTTCGATGCAGTTAATATTCTGCTCAGTTAAAAGTTTCAACTTGTTAAAATCCATAAAAGCGAATCCCTTATAGCATAATACCGTGAAAATAAAAAATAAAGATATTAAAAATTATGCGTTACTATATTTCATAAAAACTGACTCTTACAAGCAACGAACATTAGTACGAAAAAAAAAGTTTTCAAAAGTAATAAAAAATTCACAATATAAACTCACCATTATAAGAGATAATAAAAATAAAAAAGTTACTACTCGTTACAATGTTAATAAATAAATCTTATCCATCAGAAACCATTTAAAAAATGTCCAGAACATTAAGCTGGAAAACACCAAAGAAATCATAATTGGAATGAAAGCGATGTTCGCAAGGAACGAGAATTTCTACAAAGGAATGAGTGTTGGTAAAACGAACCAAGCCAATCAGAGGATCGTAATGCGAGACTCGTCAGATGTTTGTTGGATCAACCCTTTAGCTAAACCTTTGACCGCGTCTCCCGCGCCCCTTGACTCTCCCGGCGTAATAACACGATAATCCTCTCGCGCTAAACAAATACACAACTGGCGCGGCGGTCCTTTTCCGAACCCTTTTCGGCTCGCCCGCACACACGCGTATCATCCCGTGATCGATCGGGATTGTACACCGAATCTCGCGCTTACGCCTAGCTTGCGGACCGCTGCCGACCCTTGTCCCTGCACAAGCCTGTTGTTCTTTCGACAAAAACTATTTACAAACTCGGGGCTAATAGCGCTTCGAGATTCCACGTCATTTGCTGCTCCCCTTCATCCTTACTCTCTGCCACCAATGTTTTCCTTCCGATTTCTACATGGGTCTTTGGGATTTCGCGATTTATCGAAAAATGGTTGCAAAAAATGTTGTTAAATAATGGGTAAGATAATTTTTTGGAAAATGACGTAAAATAAAGTGTTTTCTGTTATTGAGAATGAATTATAATGATTATCTTTATTACGATTCAGTTTTTTGTACTTTTTAGACCTTATCACATAAATGAAAAAAATGAGAACATAATTCAAAATACACTGAAAAACTGATTTGGTTGGCTTTAACAAACGTTTAGTCATTATTTGACTAACCAAATATTTGGTTAATTTAAAAAAATGTTTAGTTCAGATAAACAAATTCTGATTCAGTCAAAAAAGTTTACGTTTAAATTAATAAACTAACTGTATCATCAAAAAATCAATAGAAATTTCACACATAACTTTCGCATACAGTTCAAACCACGTAAAAACCAGAGAGGAACCCGAAAAAAAAAGATTTTTTTCAGTGATCAAACGAAAAAACTGTGAGAAACAATGTTGCATATCCATCAAATCCGAATCCGTAGAATCTCGCACATTTTTGCATATATTTCAGCAAAAAGTGTCGATGTACCATTGATAACCTCCGTTGGTTCATAAAAATCTCGACATTATTCTTGTCTCGAAGAAAGATTGACGTGCGATAAGGTGGAGCCGAGATTAATTTGTCCGTGATTTTTGTCACTTGACACAAAGTTGCGTGTCGAGCAAAGGTCATTTTCGAGCGCCGTCACAGAAATGCGAGGTCCGCGCGCGGGGAGAAAAAAGAGCGAAAGAGCCGGGATAAAATGAAGACAAAGAGGACCAGTCGCTTCTCGCGGAAAGACTTGGTGGAACAGGGACAATGCTTTCATCATTGCCGCTCTTTCTTTCATCTCGCATCAAGGCTCGCTTTTCTTTTATGCTTTTTACCCGCAAAGCTTCCATTGTGCAAAAGCGTAGGTGGGCTGGGAAAAGCGGAATCTCCTGGCGTGAAAATTTCAATACTTTGTGCTAAGGCTAATTGTTCTGCAAAGGGCATTTTTTCGTTGTAAACAAAAGAATGAGTTCCATTTACAGGAGAAAGTATGAATGATAATAATGTTGGTAACTGTGTACAGACATTTTTTTGATTGAATCAGTTTTTGAGCTTCATTAAAATGAAATAATCTGCTCTTCATAAATTTTGGAAAACTTAAATGCGATAAATTTTCTCATGTCAAGCTTTACAAAATCATTATATTGATAGTTAGAATTTACGTTCGCTACAATAGTTTAATTATAAAGTAAGAAACATTTGATTAAGGAAAAATATGGGTTTAAAATAAATTTCTTTTATTATTTATAAATAACACACTAAAGGTAAGTAAAAACTTACAGCTGCGAGTTTCCTAGTAATCAAAAGAGATTTCGAAATTTTCAAAATTTTTTCACAGTTTTACATAAAAAAAATTATCACATTTCGATAATAAATCTGTATTTTTTACTACAAATTTAAAGATAAACTTTATGTAATGAACAAGCATATTTTTTTAGCAGTTGCAAATATGCTTTATCGAAGGAATTTAAAAATTAAAAAATTAAAAGACTATAAGGTAAACTATATTGATTTGATCTTTGCACTTATTACTCGAAACATTTTATTAGTAACTGTTATAGAGAATGACGGATATACATATATTTTGACAATTTCATAACATATCTTATTTTATATTATAATGAGTATTTTTTTTCGTCTGTCTCTTGCTTCACTTCTACTTATAATAAGTACGTAATTTATATTGGGATAAATTAATAAACTGGGATAAAAAACTGTTATAATTAAAATCGTCTTGGTACATTAATATATTTATTACCAGTATTATAATTATTTATTCGCTAAAAAACGATATTTCAAACATTCTTATATAAATAGTTAAAATACAACGAACGCTCAACTTACATATTTTTTAAAAATGTGAAGTATTTAGTTTGCAAGAATCTTAATTAAATTTCTGACGGAAATTGATACACGAAAGTAGAGAAAAATTTTTAGATAAACATTTCTAACTTATTCTGTTCATTTTATACATCAGATTATTCAAATATTACAGTAATGCATTGTTTGATCTGTAGCTATGATGTACAAGTTAATAAATGAAAATGATGAGATATTAAAGTTTTAGAATTGAATGTGCAATTGAAGTTTTAAATAAATTTCAAACATTACTAGTCTTGAATGATATTTGTAGTATATTTCTTCAATATTGTTCTTTTTAACGAATATGAATATCATAATCAGATAAGTTCAAAAAACTGTTCCACACTGGTCAAGAACGATTCTTATTCAACAATGTGTGAAAAAAAAGTTTTGCATCGTGTGGAAAGGCGGCCTTTTCTACACGGCGTTGAATAAAAATATTTTAGATAAGTATAAAATAGAAAATGTATTAGCAAAACCTGTATAAGTAAAAGTATTAAAGTTTAAGTCAAAGAAAGAGAGAAATGCATTTTGTAATATTATATTGTAGAGAATAAAAAAACATCAAAAATTTGTTTACGTAAATTATTAAACCGAAGATATAATAATGTGAGTTTTGGAGAAGAAAAACAGTTTGAAATTATTAAAAATGTAACAAGCAAAGAGAACACAAAGTAGAAGAAAACTAATAGACATTTTTTATCTTTGAACGTTATGTGGTAAAATAAATGTTTTTTTTTTGTTTTTCGAACTTTGGTTATAAAAAACAAAATCCAAAAAACAATATTTCTTGGTGCGTTATATGACGAAGATTTTTTCCGGACACCGAAACGACGAAATAACCCGTCTTCCATTATTCGAGGCTGCCTCATTTTCTCAGTAGATGAAGATATCTTTCGGAGTATTACCTCGCGATTGCAGGATGATTGTCGTTCGAGAACCCCGCGGGGGTTCAGCAGATGTTTCGCGGCGACCCAATCAGACGACCCCCGAAGCGGCGCGACAATCAACCATCAAACAATCCACCCTCCGCTTTTCTTGCTGGACCAAAACACACTTTTCACCGCGCAAAATGAGCATATGACTTCGTGGGCGGCTTCATTATTTTGCGCAAGCACTGAAATGAAAGCTCACCCTCTGCCTTCTACTTTCCACATTTTCAACCCCCCGCCCTTTTTTTTATCCCCCGTTAAAGAGCCTCGCGAAATAAGAAAAAAAAAGAGCAACGCCCTGCATCCTTTAATTTCCGGCTGACTGCGCTCGCACGCATTTTCCTCGACGAAAATTAGTCACGAGCAATGAAAAATTCGATCTCACGGGACCCGCGAGCTTTTTCATTTTCTCCTTCGCGGCGTTCCTTGTTTTCTTGAGATGAGGGGTTCGCATCGCTTGGCTTAAACGTTCTCGAGATTATCATTTAATGGGGCGTTTTTTTTACCTGTTTTAATATTCTTTGGGTAGGTGAGAGGAGTATTATAATGGGGCGTGAGAAAAACAGGGGAGAAGATGGATACTTTCCATGGAGAATTCGGATTCGAGAGGAATTTCGTTTGCGAAAAATTCTGTAAATGATATATAAGTTCAGAAAAAGTTGAGAATTTATTTCGAAGATTTTTGCACGAATCATACGAAATGCGACGATTCTGTTTTCGATTTCCTCGTGAATAAAATCTCAAGTGTCCCCGGAAATTTTCGTGGTCAAAGAGCACTCGTCCAAAAGAAAGGATGCGGCGTAACAGTGGCATCCTGGAGACAATAACAACTCCACGGGCCATCAACGAGCTTCCGAATGGCGAACTTCGGAGCGTATAATCCGGCGCCTCCTTTCCTTCATTCAACGGAGCACCCGAGATACCGAGAAACCCATCCTTGCTCGGTTTCACAGTGTCCTTTATGGGAGCTAAAGCGCCCAGATGGCACTCGTTACTAGAGTTGACTTCCGGCTTTATCGCCTTTCGTGAATGCAACGGAATATGACTTGCAAAATTTTTCGAAATTCAAAAAATATAGAAACATTTTACCTGGCTTTAATCACGATTTCCCAGATTTTTTATTTTTATTTCTTGTACGTGTTCTAACGACAATTCGTTATCAAGACAAGTAATTAGTTCTTTGTAGAATTTTTATTATTTATTAACGTTCTCAGAATTCACTGTTTATTAGTTATGGGATTTTGTGTAGGAAATTTTTTATTATGTTTAAAAATGAAGTAGTTTCTTATGTATATGATTCAGTAACAGACATTGTTGAACTGTTTATATTTTAACTAAATTTTTTCTTGTTTCGAAGATAGTGGAAAACTCAAGTTGTAAGAACTATCGACCAAACAAGTCTACTTAGTGAAAAAGTTGAATGCGCCTCTCGCGGCTGACTCGCAGGTTGATACACGTCACAAAAATATACGGTTATCTGCTTAACTCAGACGCTGGCGAGACGTTCGAAGAATATACTGCCTAATAAAAACTCAGTTACTCCCCCCATCAAGGCGTTTTTCACTATCTCTTAGCAACGAGACGACAAATTCAAAGTGTTTTTCAAGGCTACGCGATTTCTAACATTGTGAGAAATGAAACAATAATTGCATTTTCAAAGTGAACCATGGAAACAATACTGTAGCTATTCCAGAGTAAGGTGAATAAAAATTTTTTTAAACTTTGAATTTCAAAAATGTTTTTAAAAGTGATAAAAAAAATTTCAAATGGATAAAAATCTTGTGCATGGGAAATATTTGTAACAAGTTTTAAAAAGAGAACTGTTAAAAATGTAGAAAAGTCTTATTGACTTCTCTGTAATTTCATCAAATCACTTAGTATCTCAATGAAGATTGGAAATTTTTAAAAAAATATAGATTTCAAAAAATATGTAGAAAATACCCATCTTTACCTAAACACAAACTGTGAATTTTCAAAATGATCTTAAGAACTAAAAAAAATTGCAAGGATCATCAAAATGTTTTGTATGTGAAATTATTGTACTATAGTTTAAAAAAGAGAACTTAAAAAATTTATAAAAAAATTTCATCGGCTTCTCTTAAAATTGATTGTATTGTATTTTCTCAATGACGCTTCACGTAACGAAACACTGTATTTTTAGTCTGAAAATTACACAAAATAATCATACAACGACTCATCACCTTATTATTCACCACACAAACCCCTTCCTAAACTCCGAACACCAATCCAATAAATTCTCTTATCTCATAAATTTTTCTCTGGCTCGAAAAAACAGTGTTCGAAGCCTTATATTTTCCCCGAGACACCGGGGAAAGTCGTACCAAATATCACGTAAAAAGTTACGATACGGTAGTTTTCGAAGAAAATTTCGCAAGTGGGAGGGCAGCCTCCACTTTCTCGGCCTCGTGCATTATTAACGACGTTCTTGCGCAGCTCCGTAACTGAAAGGAAGGGCTTTTCTCGAAAGGACGAGGGGGAAAGGAGGTAGCGGCAGGAAAAGTGAGAGGTTCCGCCGGTATAATTAGCCGGCGTCGTAATTAGCGTAAATTGTTTCTTGCACGGCTCCCACGCCGTGGAATATACGCAGATCCTCGAAGCCTATGAGCTTTAGCCGGCTCGCGAGAGCGCGAAAGGATTCTCTCGCTATTAAAATAAGGAGAGTGGTTAGTCGTGTACCGAACTCCAGGCGAAATCTATTAGACCTGGAAACTTTGCCGTCTTCCATGGACCCCGAGATTCTATCCGAGTTTTTGAACAACTTTTCGAGGGGGCATATCAATTTTCAATTCAAGGGATTGAAGGGATGAATTCACAATGAAAAGGAAATTCATGGAAGTTTTCTCCTTTTTTGGAAAAGTCTTTAGCCTATGATTTTAAGCTATACCTACAGTTTGTTCAAAAACATTTTTAGTGATTCTGTAGGAAATGTGTTCACTTGTGGTGAATTTTTGATTGGTTACTGTTGTTAAGAAAAAGGAAAATATTCGATCCATTCGATTCAATTCTACAATGTATGCTTTGACGATTTCAAGCTTTCGGTCATATATTTGACCCTCTTCAAAATCTCTAAAAAAATTTTCATCTTCAATACACTTGCAATCAGTCCCAACGATTCCTTTACTCTGTTTCAATCATCCCTACAAATCGTAATCAAAAGTGTTCAAAAATATTCACTTTATCATTAATTCACAAAGTTTCCAGGTTTGTGTTTTCAACACACTTGAAGAGTCACAAATGATCCCTGATATCAAAAAACAGCTCCTGACACGTACCCAAATCCTTCTGACAATTATAAACAACCCTGAACCTACTCCAACACTCTCCCAATCAGTCCCAACCATTTCGATCCGTTCGCCTGACACTATCACTCGTCGCCGCAACTCGTACGTAACCGAAAGAGGGTCTCGCGACGCGAGAAATATATCCTCATTTCATACCGGTGATCAACGTTGATACGTTAATAATAGGGCGACGTGTAGCCGACATTCAGGCAAGTGTCGGCAAGGGGAGGGAATGTTGGGAAGGGGGGAGCCCTTCTCGTAAACACGTGTGACGATGACGGGAAGGAGGCAGTAGTGGACGACGAGGACAATGTGATTTAGAATATTTGGCGGCGGATGTCAGCTATTGCTCGCCCACTGCGCCGTCATTATGTCATCATCATTCTCCTTCGCGTTGACGGAAGGCGCGCGCGATCGCTCACTCAAAGTGTCCCGAGCCTGCATCGACCTTCACGGCCTAAACTGCGTATTTATCATGTCGCTGATTTCGAGTTCCGCTGCCACCCACGATAGTGTGTATCTTTCCACTTCCCCGGGGCAGGAGGGGGAGGGGGAGGGGAGAGATTTGGATTTGGCGTCCTCATTGAGGGGGCCCGTCTTTATACCGCTACTAAATATACACTCGTGTAAACGTCTTGCAGCTGTCCTACGAGTGACTGGCTCTGAATACCTACGGAAACAAAGTCGGTGCTTGACGCCCAACGCTTGTGACACTTTGTCTCGTAAATTTTACAAATTAGGAGTCGCGGATGGCGCTTTGTCTTGCATTCGAGGGAGATTGCGAGAGGTGACAAAAGGTGTTTATTTAAATTTAGGAGAGTTTCATAATTTTGTTTTCTAGCGAAAGAAAAAAAAAGGAAGAAAACAACAACAGCTTTTTCTCGTTTTAACGGGTCCAATTTACCATGACTGCTATATTCCTCGTCGAGGAAAAGCTCCCAAGTCTCCGAGGAAATCATTGAATATGCAACTTAGAGAAATCCTCGGATATCGTGTTTTATTATGAGCGAGCACGTGGGGTAGGCAAGTGCGGTTGGGGCTTTTTTGCATGTGAATATTTTGAGAATCGAAAAATACGGATCCCGTGGGGGTTTACATGGGATTCCCGCAATACTTGGTTGGCACACCCCGTTGCACTGGATGCCGCTTGACATGAAATTCCATTTCCGAGACACGGCATCTTCCCCGACAGACCAGCTCGGGAATCACGAGTCACGTTATGCCGAGTATTTCGTTCTTTTTTCCGTGTCTACGTGAATCATACAATTTTCATCATTTGAGGATTATGAAGAGTCTTGACCCAGGCTTTGTATTTCTGAAATCCTTCAAGATGTTTGAAATAGCGAGAATTTAAAGTTTCACTCGAGAAAAAATAAAAGTTTTTGAAAAAATTGTGTGGGTTGTACACGAAAAAAAGAAACAGTCGACGAAAATTTTTATTTCTTGTAATTATGACGAGAAACAGCTCAGTTGAAATACAAGCTGAAATACGAGTTGAAATACAAATACGCAACCAAAAAAGAAAAAAATATATTAAGTAACATTCTTTACTGAAGGTAAGAATTTTTTAAGTTTATTTTTTTATTTTACATACATGACTGTTAATTTAGAACCATACTTTATCAATAAATTTTTGAATACACTGCTCTGAAGTAATGGTGCGGGAACTTATTGATATTTACTCATACTCATTAATAAAAAATCTTAACTTACTGATAGTTATAAGTAAGGATTTTCACTATTATATTCCATTCTTAGTTCTTATTAATTATGTTAGGCTTAGGCACTCAAGAAAAAAAATTATCTTTATGTTATAATACACATTTAAAACCCCTCATCTTGCAATTAGAATCGTTGAAGTATAAAACGAAGTTCAAAAAGTTACTAAAAACAAACAATTTTTCGTTCTGACATCTGACTATCAAAAACAAAATTTTAATTAGGTATCTCAAGTCATAAATAATAAAAATCAGTAAGTAACTTCGTCAAATTCACCAAAATACTCGGACGAATCGGATAAACATACTCCGAAAACCCGCTAAATACTTTCCTGTGCAAAAAAACGAAACCAGCGATGAACTAACAATTCTCGTCCTTTTTTTTTATTCCAGGTGAGTGACTATTCCGTATACAAAAGCGAACTATATGTGAGTACAAAACACAAAAGCTCGAAATTCCATCGATGCACCTATTACTTTTGCAATAGGAAAAAAGGCGTTAGCAATAAAGTCTTACATTCGCCTCAGCGTCATAAAAAGCTAGCTCGCGTCGCGAACTTCGATTCGATGTTATTTTTATATTTTACGCCCTAGTGCATTTTCTGTTTCTCAAGATTTAAAGCTCGCTCGCGCGTTGGAAGCGGCGGCAATCGAGGGTGGTGCGTCGTTTCGTGAAAAGCAGCTCGCTTCCCCAGCGATATTCGAAGAATGAGGTAGCCGAGAGGGTGTCTATGAAAAATGATGACGCGGCGCTTGCGAATGAAATAAAATCTGGCAGGGTCTACGGCTAATTTCGAAAAAAACCGGGAAAAAAGAACTTCCATCAATGTTTTCATTTCCGAAAGCGTTGAGCGAACAATGATTCAGTGAAATTTTAATGGGATTTAAATAGAGTTTTGAAAATAGTTATTGTTCAATTGAGAGTGAATTCATAACTGCATATCGTTTTTTTTTTTGGAAGCTGTTATTTTTCTTTTTGTAACTTGGAAGTCTCGTGAAATCCGATATGGAAGAAACTGCTCGTCGCCTCCCCTATTTTCATTTCCCGTAGCAATAGTTCATTAAAAAGGTGTTTTGGAGGCAATTCCGTGAGCTATTAGGTAGCCTCTATCACCCCTCCGGGGGCTATTTTGCCCCCGGCCATCTCGCCATCCCCCAAGGACCCACAGGATTCAGCGCTGGCATTACGGCAGTTACCAGACCGCTCGAATGCTCCTCGTGAGATCAAACCGCGCGACGCTCCACTTTTATTATTACCGTTCCTCCTGCTTCTTTTTTTTTCCTTACCTCCAACCTGAAATTACACACCTCGATTATTCTTATCTCCCAGAATATTATTTTCTTAAGTTCCATCTCAGAATGGCGTTATAAATTATCCACGCATCATTTCGCGTCAAACGACGCTGCCTCAGTTCCTGGAGTAATGAATTTTAGAGCGAGGCATGGCAAAATGCCTGCGAGAAAATGCATGATGAATATTTTGAGAATGAAATTCATTCTAGCATGACAGGAATTTTAAGGACCGTAGTTTTATATAATCTATAGAAGAGTAAAATGTTTTTGATTTTTGCAATAGTTGTAATGGTACCGATTTTGTGTGTGATTTTTGAAAAACAATTTTGGTCATTATTAAAGTGTAATAAACAATTTTTTTTTAATTCAGAAGTAAGCAAGTATTTTTGTTTTTATAGATTGTAACGTGTTATTGAAGAAAGTCGAAAATAATTTTTATTTTGATTTTATGAGAATTTTTTCGCTGATACATTAAATAGATATTTATGCTACAAGGGAGAAAGAGGATGATTTCAACGAGTGCGAAGTTGGGCACTCGCTACCGCTCGTGCCCAACTTCGCACTCGTTGAA
>JAPYZL010073128.1:0-17366 GCA_030522825.1 Platygaster orseoliae | reverse complement strand
AGTTCATTTTTGCTATTTTCAAAAATGATGGGGTAAATCCGACCGCCTATGTTTTTGCTTGATTTAGTACAGATATAACCTAAATATAATGGTTTTACGATGATATATTAACGAATGTTATGTTATATAATGGTCATAAATGATAATGGAAAAAAAATAAAAATAGCAAAATAATTAATCTGAGTCATTCGTTTCGCTGCTCAAATAGCTTGCTGGCGTTTTTCTGGTTCGAGATAAGTTAAGTTAATTAAAGTTACGTTAACTTATTTCAGTTAAAGTAAGTTAACTTAGTTTTAAGTTACCTCACTTCACTCTACTCAACTAAACTTAGAAGTCAGATTTGCCTCACCACGTCTTTTTTCATAACGACGCAATTAAAAAAAAAATATGAAAAAAATTAAACGAAACTTATATGCACTTTGTAGGACTTGAATCAAAGAATCTAAATCCAGTCACCGTTTTTATGCGATCACTTTATCAAACAGAAATATCCTGGAGTCAGTTATGCGCCAAAATTAAAGTCGAAATTGTACAAACATCCTCGTTGTCGTTTGAGCATCTCAATGTCGACTAATGAAATACTGCCATGCCACCATTTTTGTTACTTTCGATGCTCTACACGATAACACTAATATTAGTTTGCGTAGTGCTTTCGATTGTCGAAAACAGAGGGAGGTTGGATTTATCCACACAGTCGGATTTACCCCACCTTACCCCAATGAGTTACGAAGGGCGACAAAAATGTATAGAAGACAGTTGAAAACTCAAAGTACCCGTAAAATTTCCAAAAACTCAAGAACATAAAGTGAAGAGCTCAAAAAGCACGGTTTACGAATCACAACGGCTCGTACAATGCACTCGAAAAATCCAGAATGCTTAATTCCATATTCTAAAAACCTGTAAAGCGCTAAAAATTCTTTCATTCGCTAGGTACAGCGTCCTCATTCCAAACGGCGTTTTCCACGTCCAGCCACATTTTCCGTCGGCGCGCTAATTTGCATTCATTATTTCGCTATGGGGCTCTTCGAATTCCTCGGAGATCAGCTTTTTTTATTCGACGCCGGCAAAAGTTTTCAGCTTGGATCTCGGCCCGACAGACCGCAGTTTTTCATTCACAAACTTTTAATTAATAACGGAAAAGCATTGAACGAGAACGGATCTTCGTGGGGCTCGTCACTGTACGAGGGCATCATTGTGGGTAGAAAGAGATAGGGCACGCGAGTGTGGCGCCGACTCATTCATATGCGCGAGCTGTTTAAAGCCGCTGTATGAAATACGCATTCATATTTCTCGTGGCAAACGCTCCACCGAGCGTACACAACTATATAAATTCGCATAAACGACTTTACTGTTCAAAGTTGGAAGGAGCGTTCGGAAGGATACGCCGCGATAAAATTCGCTTATAAAATTTGAATGGCTAATGTGACTGTTAGGGGACTTTTAATCAGAGCGTTTAACGGGTCTGCAAAACTTGGATGGCTGAGGAATATCGGGCAAATTTTATGACTCGTCTGGATAATGATTGATAGGAAATGTATGAGGAATTTTGTGAGCTAGGAACAGTTTTTCAGAAAAATCCCAAATTTCGTATAGGAGAAATAAATTGTTGGTCAATTATTTTCGTTATTTTGAATGTAATTTTTTTATCATGCAGTCAATGTAGAGAAATGCACTATTGGATGATTGTTTGGAAAATTTTTGAACTTTATATATTCTCTAGCTTTCGATCCCACCTCAGGATCCTCATCAGGAGTCTGTTACCAAATTCATATGGATGTTACATTTCTTACAATATTTCAATTTATTATAAATACCAAGAAACTATGGAATATGATAATTACTTCTCTTTACGTACAGTCGTCGAAAACAGTGCCAAAAAAAACCACGCATCACAGAGTGAATACTAAGCAGAAACATGAATATAAGAATAAATACGTAACTTATGATGAGCTATATATACGTCAACATTTAATTAGATTGTGAAAGTGTCTAAGTCATAAATGTTCTTGCTATTGACAAAGATAATAAACTGAAATACAAACAAGGACGATCGAAAATCTATCTAATGTATTTAAGAAACTTATCATACATAGCATTGAGATTTTTTGTATCTGTCTGCGTTTGGAATTTTTTTGTAATTTTGGTGTTTCTGGTGAGAGTATAGGCAGACAAATTTTTGGGAGGGGTTGGAGAGAAAATGAATTTTTTTCGGAATTTTCTGATTTTTCATCTTTGACGTTTAGTTTAAAAAATGCGATTCTTAGATTTTTTTTTTTAATTGAGGAACAATAAGGTTGTATAAGTAATTGGGTTCAGATTTGCATATTTTTTATCTAGGAAGCCATTCGTCAGTTAAGTGTTACGATCATGGAATCAGATTTGCATGATACTATGCCACAGGGGTTGATATTTTTCTTTTTCATTTCTGATGTTTTTTATATTTTTCATGTATTTAATATTTATGAAATATTGATAATTTTCTGATAAGACGATAGATTTTTAAATAGATTTTTCAAACTAACGCCCAGGGGCTTATTGTTTTTAAAGATTTTAATTTTTTAATAGATTTTAAGGAAAAAATATCGATATATGTATATAAAAAGTTCTTTTTTATACTAGAATTTGTATTTTTTTTGTCACTCAAATTTCGTAGCATTTTTTGTTATAATTATATGTAGTTTCTTATAATTCTAGTATTGTTATTATAGTTAGTTAGTTAGTTCTAGTATTGTTATATTTGTAGTTTATAGTTAGTTAGTTAGTTCTAGTATTGTTATATTTGTAGTTTATAGTTAGTTAGTTCTAGTTAGTTATTTTGTAGTTTCTTATATTTCTAGTATTGTACAGATTAATAGAATTTCCGTATTTTATTACTTCTAAAAGTTTGCACCATAGTCTGTTATTTTTGACACATTTGGAGTTTTTTTATGAATTGCTTTATAGATACATATCTAAAATCCGATGTTACAAATTCAAAATGTTCAGTAATTCACAAAGTATGAAAAAATTTTTTTTGAAAAACAATTTTCATAAGACAGATACTTAGAGTGTTCTTTGTATTCTTTCAGTATTAAAACACAATTTGTATTTTTTCCTGTTTTTTTTTTTTATTTTGAAGGTTTCCGCATAAATTTATAATTTAGTTCTTTTCGGTTTGAAAAAAAGTATTCATGAAATTCCGAAAGATGTCGTAGTATTTTTATAGATGTTTCTAAATATTTCTGTATTGCTGAAGTTGAACATTTTTTTAAATTTGATGCTCCAGGATTTGGACTTTTTATGTATTCTTGGCACTTACGTGAATTTTCATTATTCTCAATTATTCACTGGGTTAAATCAATTTTTCGAATTTTTATTTTGTTCGATGTCCCAGCTTAACACTTAGTACCAGAATTCTGTTTAAGAAAAAATGATTCCAAATCCAGAATTGCTGTTTTTTTTAAATAACGAAAATATTTTATTTTACTCAGGCAGCGTACATGAAACTATTTGTTGTTCTCTAAATATCACTGAATATATTTTTCATAATTTTTCATTTGTTTTTATGAGTTAAATATATATTTTTTACTCGTCATTTCATTTCACCATTTCAACTAATTATCACATCTATCTTTCGATTGCATTATAAATTATCATTACGTCCGATACATTACACTTTAAAAAACAACAACAATAGAGATGAACTAAGTCGAAACATTTCATCACTATCTTACCAGACACTATCCTTACGTTTTCCTCACTCCAATTTTTTTCACGGGACGCTGAACTCATTGAATCTCTTGGGTGACTCGATTTTTAACCCCCTAGGATTTATGTTCTAAGTGAAAAAAATACACGCTACATGAACTTCAGTAATGATTTATCACCGACAATTAATTTTTTTCTTACGATTTTCCCGAAGGGTGGGCCGGATGGTCGTTTGCAGAATGCTCGGTGGAGATTCAGCGCTTGTTTTTCGAACAAATGGGATTTCCTCGAGGAAATCCCGTGATCTCCTGTCGCGACGTCGGGTAAATGGAGCGCGAATGGAACAAATATTTATGAAATTTCGTAAGCTCGTACTCGAGATCTGGGTTAGGGGCGATTCGTGAACGGATACTCGGCCCTGCCAACTCGCTCAATTTGCCCGTAAGTTACGATACCGCTCCACGAGTTTTCTTCGACGATCTCGGGGACGTTTGTCATTCGCAGACCACCTAATAGGATAAACGGATAACTTTTCGGGCAGAGATCTACATTCCTACCAAACATTTTTTTCCCTGTGTTTGCCTGCATCTCTAGTAAAGTTAACGTCATAACAATTTAATAACAACTTTTATAGGAAACTAATAAATGTTATTTTGAAAAAATAGGATTATTTTGATTATGGAGTAAACATGAATATTCAGTCTTTTTTTATAGCTGATGTCATACCATTTATAATATTCTATTTCTACACACGTATGTTCTGCAATTGTTGATAAAACAACAAACATCAATTTTTTTCACTTGAATACACGGAAAGCTCTATTCTGTTCTTGCCGTTGATCGATACGCGCCAAACGTTTCACTTTTCTCACAAAAGCCAGATATTTTTATGAGTGATTGACGTCAAGGTGGCCGCCATTATTCGAAATTACGAGACGTATTTATTTTCTTCTCCCTGATAACGACGAGCAGCTTTTGTTCCCTCTGTGTTCGTCAGAGGTAAAATTTATGTGCTGACGACATCACCAGACGACAAGCCCCGGTCATGACTATTATTAATGAGAGAGGCTCGCATCCTTTGGCGACAGAGTTTCACTTCGGGCGGAAAAAAAGTTGCTTTGAATCGTCGCGATGCAAATTTCACACGAACAAAGCGCGGTCGGAGTAACTTTACTTGCCATTGATTTAATACTAGATTTCAGCTGCTTTTACTCCAGGTGAAATATGATTGCGAAAAGTTACAGTTTATACATGCTAATAGATCGTTTTGAAACATTACTTTATTCATAAAATTTTTTCATAATTTTTAATAAAAGATGAACAATTTATTGTACCGTGTTATAGAATAGAAAGTAAGTTTCTTAAGTTTTGTTTTAATCGATCTCCCAAACTTAGTCTGTTGAGTTTTTGATCGTTTCCAAAATCCTGATAAAAGTCAAAATATCAATAAAATACATTTGAAGATTTGAATGACGTACAGAAATTGACACATCAGTGAATGAATCATTGAAATTGAGATAAAAGTATCATACACGATTTTCCCTCTGTAAGTTTAACGTAGATTTCGCTGAACGCGTTATAATAATTTAAACGGTGGATATAACCCCTTGTTTCAAAGTCCACTCCGGAAGAAACATTGTGTGCGAGGCGATCTATTTCTCTCGCTATACGGAAATATCGAAAAACCAAGCGCGCATAACTCACTTATCACGAATCTCTCTTTCGTGCCGATGCGAAAATAGTGAAATTGAGCACCCGAGGTGCGATCACCAAAGCTAAAGTAGCCCGATACGAGGATGTAGGGCAGGGAATATTTTCTTCCTAAACTGCGACGCGATACTCATGAATACACGGTCTCCCATCAATCACATAAATTAAAGCCTGCACTGTCGCGCGACTTACTGCAGAGTCTTTTATATCGCAAGGGATATTTCGGCAATTTTTTCCAGTTTTTATACATTGATCGACTTTTCGTGAATAAAGAATTCGCTTTTTTAAATGAAAAGGAATAATTTATAAAGACGTTACATTTACTGATAATAAATGAAAACAGTTTTCTCTCTTTCAAAAACCACTAAAAAGTAAATTCATATAACCTTCTTGCCTGCATAGAAAAACTTCCAATTTCACGCTATCGAAGAATTTCATCGCTTTTATTATTGTATGAAAAACCGCAAGTGCATGCTACGTCTCGCGAGTATGGTGATTGATCTTCAAGTTTCACAGCGTTTTGTTTGACGCACGCCAGTTTCAACGAGAAAACTATCGACGTCGCAATATCGATTCAAGACTGAACGAAATAATGATGGCTGAAGATGTATCACCGGCATGAGAAGCAAAAAATTGTCCCGCTGATAATACGACGTTGAACACGAGGGTTTAAATTTTGAAAATGGGAGAAAAAAAGGGGGGGGAGGTGAAAGGGTTCGATTTGGTGTCTTGGAAAAATCGTGGAGATTATCGGGATCCTATTTCAATTGTGACTCTAATTCTCCCTTCGCCGCATTATCTAAAGTCTTATCGAGTTATACATGCCCATGAGCCAAAGGCTTTCCTGGAGCATATTTTACATTGGGATCGTACTTCGGGGATTTCTCGGGGCCGAACCTCCGGTGTCAGTGACGTATGCCACTGACCTACCGATGAACACAATTTGTAACTCCCTGGCCATTCTCAATTAATCCGCGAGCGCAGACAAATATCTGCCCTGCAATTTCCACTTGGCCTTAATTCAATTCATGTACAATTCAGGGTGAGCGTTATGCGATTTGACCGAGTTTTCTTGAGGCAAGGAAATTCGCGACGGAGACTCGGAATAACGGAAAAAATGAAAATTTGAGGACTTGGGAAATGGAGTACCTGAGTCCGGAATATTTTAAAGAAAACATGTATCTCTGAAAAGTAATGAAATTAATTAATTATAATAGGTAGGGGAGACTGGGGTAAAATGCGCAGTTTACGAAATATTCAATTTGCATTACTGTCAAAACGGTAATCACTGGACACTTGGAATTTTTTCCACATATAGCTCTCGTGTCGAGTATCGAACGTCAGTAATTGCGTCTTATTCGTTTGTTTGCTTTTTTGATTATAAAACAAAGTCTATTTTTGCCACTGTGTTGTGAATATTTGTCTGGAAGGAAACTTCAACTTTTACGTCATTTTTTTCATAAGAATTTATAGTAAGTGAGTTTTTTTAGTAATTCAGGTGCGAAAAAAACGAAAACGTCATCGGTTTGGTGAAATTTTGACTCGTTTTCGAATCATACGTTGATAAGCCGGAAATTCAGCCATGGGGCAAAATGCGCAGTTTTGCGTGGGGCAAAATACGCAGTACTTGTTTTGTATTGTTTCGCTGTGTTTGGTTATGTTACGCTATTTCCATCACTTTTTTGTTGTTTTCCAATTTTTTTTTCGTCAAATTGTTTCTACAACCAGGTTCGTATCGAAGCCGGAGCAGTGTCCCGGGCCCCCAAACATTTTCTTGAAAAATGTGATGAGGGTGATGAGCAAAAAAAGGTGGTGTATCACTTTTTAAACACAACACCTCAACACTCAAAACCTTTCTTTTTGAAATCAAATTTGAAAGTTTAACGACCTTTTTTTTAATTTTTGTGAAATAACGTACTTTCTCTAAATGTGTTCATTTGTTTATTTTTTTTTAGCATTTTTTTCATCATGGTTAGCGTTCATGTGCGCAAAACAGAGTGTATTGATGGAGGAAAATTATTCGAAGCGTGCAAGGCAGTCCGCGAGACAATGTCTGCGAATTGCGCGTCGAAACGCTTTTCTGTTGCTCGACGGACACTCGATCGCTACTTACAAAATTTTTGTTCTTCACAAATGAAAATGTTTAGAATTAAATTTTGTTTTGAACAAAAAAATTTTCATTGAAATTGTTTATAAAATCGTTTACTTTGTGTTTCTCACAATTTTTCAGCAATCAACCTCGTGAAAACCCCATTTTTCGGAATTACGCATTTTGCCCCACAGGTTGCGCATTTTACCCCAGCGTGGGGCAAAATGTGCAGAAAATAGTTTTTTTTTAAATAAATATATGAGGCATAAGGTTAAACTAGAACTAAAGTTGCCTGAGGCTAAATTGTAGCCACATACGTGGGCGACATACGTGGGCGACAATATAGTGCCATTTGGAGATCCTCTTAGCCCTTATACTGCCTCAAAAATTTAATAATATCAAAAACTGCGCATTTTGCCCCAGTCTCTCGTAATCATATACTTCATGAAAGATTGTCATTATTTTTATGAAATACAAAATTTGAACGAAAGTATACTACAAGAAAGTTACTTTTTCTGCTTAGAAAATGAAATATTTGTCAAGGGTTGGTATTTTATTGCTCAATAATAATAAATTAATAAGTCAACGTGTATTTAATACTGATAGGTAATTATATTTCATCCTATTATAATTCCAACGTTTTAGTCACTAACTTTGTGACATTCATCAAAGAACTTAAAAAGATAAAAAATAAATTAAACCCATAAATAAATTAAACAATTACCAGAAGTTGATTCAATAAGAAATGCTACAAATTTTTTTTTTAATAGCTATAAATTAGAGAAAGATCATTTCTATTATGCATATTGATTTTATACGAATAATTGAATGGAATTATATAATAAAATTTTTTTGAACAAGTATATAAATTATTATTGATAATAAAAGTATCCGTTAGATTATCGAATATTTGCTCTACAATTTGCACTTCCCCTTAATTCGTTTCACGTACAGTTCATGGCGAACGTGACTCGATTCGTCCGAGTTTTCTTGACACTGAAAAATTTGGACTTTGATTTAGATAAAGAACCTAGACTGCAAAAAATCTGAAAAAGTATTTAATGAAAGGCTGAAAAAAGTGCCATATTTTACGTTTTTGACCATTTTTCAAAATAGACATTAGTATGATAAGCGATTCAAATGAAATGCAAAAGTTTTTTTTTCTATAAACTTTTGCTTGAAGTCGACAAAAAAATCAATATTTTCAATCAGTTTTTAGTCGGGCGAAGACAACTATATATGTAATGACTCGTAGTAAGCAAAGATTAAAGACATTTGTTTCAAGAACATTGAATTTTGCAAAAACTTGGTGCACAAGGATGGAAGATTATTGCAGCAAAAGTCTTGTTTTCTTATAAATCAGTACAAACCGACGAATACATTGTTTTCCAAAGAAGAAGCCAGCAGCTAAAAAAAATATAATGAAGAAAATTATGAATTTCATTGAAGGATCTAAATTGCTTCTAAAACAATCATTCGATCTACTTTCTGGAGGTTCAAAAAAGGCCTGAACATGTCTCATCTATTTTAGTATCCATCTCGATAATAAAATCAATCTTCAAGACCCACAAGTTCTCCCAAAGAATTAACTAAAACACAGCAAATCGGCACTGCATGGAAAACGATACCAAAAATATGTGAAAATTCCACAAAAATTCATGACATGTTTTACATTTGGCCTCGATCCCAGTCGTTGGGTGTGATTTAAATTTACATTCTTCGTTGCTACGAAAGAGCCGACAGAAACGTGAATAAGATTATCAGCAATAATGCCATTATGTTGCTTGAGCTTTATCTCGTTGCAGACGGTTAGTGAGAAACTAATTCGCGTTTAATACACTCTCTGGTTAGCATTGCAAATCGTAGAAGCGGGACCTGTCTCTCTTTTCCTCCGGGACGTGGACGTCTACCGGCCATCCAAAAAGGTGATCCGCTTTTCCGCCGCACTCAGAGAGTCTTATCATCTCTCTCAGTTTGCTCTACCCAACCTTTTTTTCTATTTCACTTCTCCTTTATTACCTTTGCTTTCCATTTTACAAATTACTTGCGAGGTTGTGTCACCATTACTCACTGGATTAATCAAATTAGCCAAGTGTTAGATCGTGAACATCTTGATGAAAAATTGGACATTCAAATTTTTGCGTACTAAAATAGAAAACGAGTGATGAAATAAAAGTAAAAAAAAGACATTATTTACGTTATTATCAATAAGAATTGATTTTAGTATTTAGAAAATTTTAAATTTTCAACCGAAGGTCCTTCTGATTAATAAAAACGATTGATTAATCCTGTGTAATAACTTTCACTTTTTTTAAGAATTGAATCAATAATAAACTATACATTTCTTGGAAATTCTATCTGATTTGAAAAATACACATGTTCCACCTGTTGGTAGGACTTGATGCATTTGAAAAATGCTAGATCGCGTGGTATATCGCATTATTGGGTAGAGTTCATCATAAGCAAATCGGCTTTGATTCCATTGTTTCGGTGGAGCAGACCATTAACATGGAAACTCGATTAACAGTGAGGGCAGCTGTCAAAACGTTACACTGCATGGATTTCATAGGTGCCAGCTACATTCGGCTGCTTTAATTAGGTTACTTCATTGCTGTTAAGAAAATATACATACGACGTTTTCTCAATCATAAATGCAAAAAAACATTTTTCATCGATAACTCTACAATAAGGAATTTTTCAACTTTTATTCTATTGGTCAGATTCTTACAGTCAATGTTTTCAGTTTTTGCAGTAGCTCGATTTACGCGTTTGGCTACGACTCATCCAGAAAACATCGTTCTCACCCGTGAACAGCAAAACATGGCTCCTCGATGCACAATATACTATTCTGTAAATTACGAGCAATCGATTAATTCGATCGAATGTCAATTCATCTGTTCACCAATATCTTCTTTACCTAAAGAGAAAAATCTTGTGTTTGACATTTTCATCGGTTCCCCTTCGTTGAGCAACATCTAGGAAGTGCTATATCGATCGATTTATTTGGCAAAAGTTTCGCTATACGATAACAGTGCTGAGTGCAAAGTTCACGAAAAGCCGGCAGGAAAATCTTCAGAAGTTGATGAAAATTGAAGGCAGATAAGAACGAGAAAAAATTGAGAAATTCTTGGATTCCAAGTACGAGACTCGCCTTCGTTTCGAACTATCTCTACCGCCAATATCCTGGAACTTTGCGATGAGTTTTGAAAAACTGAATTTTATCCGTCCACATTTGCCGACTTTCCAACACAGAAAAGCGATGGACTCTAATGAATTGAAGAGCAGGAATACTTAATTCTGCCGGATAGATTTCGGAGAATGATCTATAGACTTAAATCAAATATTTTCTCAATCTAAAATACAGTGACTTAGACTCAATTTTTTCAACTTCTTTTGAAACATTATAATATTGTTGTTTTTGTTTGTAGTACTTAGTTTAAGTTTAATAATCAGTGACTCTTTAAGTGTCCCAGATTCAGAGTGTATTTGTCCGGTTCGCCTTTACTCGTGATCAATGACGCGAAAAGATTGCGCGAGTCGTCCAATGCATCACACGAAGTTCTCGTGGTGATTTCGACGTGTCAGTGAACAATGCATTTGCAGCATAATTTTCTATCGCTTAATGGTCCATAACCTTGATTGGACCACGTTAACAAAGCGCCGTAATCACTAAAATGCAGTACACTTGCTATTCTGTTTTACTAGAAAGAGTGCTGTCACGCGTGCTAACTTCAATTGATCGTCAGCAATTCTTTTCAAGTTGGTTTCAATTTATTTTCTTATTATTTTCACTCTTCTTCACACTCAACTTTTACAATGCAAGCAAATACTTAATTGTGCTGAATGGAAAGTTACAAAATTTATGAACACTCTCGAAAAAAATGGCTGCTAGTTGCTCCAATTTGTTTTTTTGTTTGTTCATAATATTTTTTTGGACAAGCCTGTTTTTGAATGTAGAAGCTACTGAAAATAGTAAAACGAAGGGAATCAACAGTAAGAATACATGTTATTCCAAAAGAGCGATATAACTCAAAAAGAGATTCGTACAATCACCGGATTAACAAGGGCGAATGAATTCGCCCGCGTAACATGGAGGCGCTTTTGCAAATGTTTTGAGATGGCTGCCGCGCAACAATAGCCAACGTTATATCTGATTAATCGCTTGCGGAGAGCCCTCAGCATCCGCATTCTGTCGTCCACAATGCCACCATCAACTCTCGTCTCACCGCAGAAATAAACAATAATGTTTATGATACCAATTATACAACAGCCAGTCCGGAATGTCTTTCTTCAATGTTAAGTTATTAAGACGTCAAATCAAACCGGATTTACATTTGATTATGAATGGAATTCGCCACGAAGATCTAATTATGCGCGTTCCAAGTTTTCAGTATTCAGGGACTGTGGAAGGTATTCTCGATACGCAGAAATGTGCTTTGAATATGGCGTGAGGAATTTGTGTAGGAACTTAGCTAGATCGTGGTATATAATGAATTTCGTTTTGTTATGAATGAAAAGATAAAATGTAGAGGAGTGACTTAGCACATTATTGAAATTCGTTAAGATTTCGAAAGATGCTGACTATTGCATGAATTGATTTTCTTCGTAATATTATATGGCAGTCTTTTTAGTAGTCTTTACAGGTACACATTTGAAGCTCTCGTTAGATGTATTTATTCATCGACCGAGTGTGTCCTTTTCATGCACTTTTTTTATGAAGTAAACAGCAAGTTAATCAAAAAAAGTGCCTTATGATTTTAATGAATAGCTTAAAATAATTTAAAGATTAAAAAATATTTCATCCTTTACAACTATCAAAAATTTACAAAATAGAAAAAAAAACATTAATCGTTAGGGGTGTCAATACTATTGAAAAACTCTTGGAAACGTCATGTTAGTTTGAATTGACAAATTTTTTTAAATTATTCAACTTGCTGGAGTGAGAAAAATTTTGAAAACTGAGAAATTGATTAAATAGCTGAAACTAAAACAATATTCAAATCTATTGGGACTATTGAAACTGTCAAAACTTCAAGAAAAAGTTGTTAAACAGAACAAAGTAGTCGATGTTTTAAAAATTGTTTGAAATCTAAATGTAAAATTATTATCATCAAAATCATAAAAAAAAGGAATTTTAATGATTTTCAAGACTTTTAAGGCTGTCAAGCACTGTCTATTCCATAAATAACATCCAAAACTGGCTTCACTGTTATAAAACTATACAAATTTGAAAACTGTTTTTAAAACATTTGATACAGCTATAGTTGTAAAAAACTGATTAAAACATCAAAATTGCTAAAATAAGTCAAAACCTTCAGGTCTATAAAAACTGTCAAAACTGACAAATAACTATTGAAATCATGAAAATAAGTCAAAATCGTTAAGACTATTGGAATGATTCGTTCTGTCAAGTCAGTTGAAAAACAATCGAAATTTAAGCTGAAAACAATCAAGAATTGGAACAAATTTTTTCTGTTTAACTCTCAGACTAATGAGATAGACAAGAAATGTGAAACTGTTGAAAAACTGTCGAAAGTTTATATTATATGAGTAATTTCAATAACTGTATGAACTTAAAAAAAAATGCTCTAGGGTTGAAACTCTTCAGAAAACTGTCAACAGTTTCAAAAAACCATTAAAAAACTGTAAGGATAGTCAATCCTGTCAAAACTTTTATAAACTGCCTCTTAGTCCAAATTGTATCAACAACATAAAAAACCTGTCAAAAGTGTCAAATCTTAGAATACTTTGACAACCTGTTGTCTACATTTTATCAGTCTATACCATCCACACAATTCATAACTCATCTTCATGCATTTTTCATCTGCATCTTCATGCATCTATACACGTATTTTTCATCTCCATATCTTCACTCACCTCCAACCCACCTCACATGAGCTTTCATTTTCATCGCTTAATCAACCTACTTTCGTTCTCTGAACACAAGCCCAATCGAACCCAATCAAAGGCCACATTACGTCTTTTCATGAAAAGGTGCCCTTTATAAAGCTCATTTCATCGTGATAAGTACTATCCAATACGCGAAATCCACGTTTTGTTTTTTAGCTTAAAATGATGAATGTGTCGTTGCTCACGTTTCTCGGTTTCCATTACGATAATGCAATGGCCGACTTCCCGGGCTCTAATGGTAGGATGGATACAGAAAGCCTGGGGCGGCTACAATATCCTATACGCGATAATCACGCTGATTTAAAGCCACGTGCTTCCGACCATGCAGGAAAACACGTCGATGTTAGGCACACCTGGCAGGTGTAAGAGCGAATGGCTCGTATCATGGCGCTTTCCGAGCCAAAGTTTGCGTGATATCGGATAATATTCGGCAATTTCGGATAATACAGCGCTTCTTACAAGCGCCTGTGTGAGCCATGGTATTTTACGCCACGTACGAATTATGTGCTTTATACCGCTCAATCGGCGAGACTCTTATGGCTTGAAATTTCATGCGCAAAGGCAATGAAGAAGCGAAGCATCAGAAAATTGGTGTGTAGTGATGAAGGGCTCTTACATTCATTTTTCTTCAACGAAAATTTTCGTGTTATCTTCATTGTTACCTCTTCATGAAAAAACCTAAATTCAAACAGACGACAGTTCAATTTCCGCTGCGTTGACTGACAACGCGATTTGCAACGGACTGGAGCGTTTTGCCTTTTGACACCTTCATCTTTTCAATGAAGCAGTCGAATAATATTAATGCCGTAGGAGTTTCTGGAATTGCCTAACGCAGGGAATTTCATAACTTCGTCAGGCTCCTTTGACTCGTGATTGCATTTTGATGCGCAATCAATAACATTCGTTTTGTGGAGAATGTTGTTATGTATGTGGAGGGGTGGACGGTGGAAGATGAATGACAATGTACACAGCGGGAAATTGAGCCGGCGCTGATTGAACATTTCAGGGATACCACGTTCGTTCGCGCGTACCTTGAAATTTTGCGTTCTCCGAAGTGCAATATTGAACTACGGAATCATGATGGATTGTGCTGCGACAGTTGGAATTAGGGGTTGTAAGATGATTTTGATTGATCGCGGGTTTGGGGTAAAGTTGAGTTGGTTGATGTGAAGACCAGTATAATTTATGCTGGCAAACTTTTTCCGTCATTTTTCCTTTGAACTGTTTCTGGAAATAATTTTTTTACAGTGTTCTTCTGCTCATAGTATTTCTTGCGTTACATTAATTAATTATCTTGTGAAAAAAAAGTGTAATTATTGAAATATCGGAAGAAATTTTAATCTAAATATTCAATATATCTTAATGTGTTAATTAACAAACTCAATTGCAAACGTTTATATAAAAAAACACAGATCGTTTTTCCATTTCCGACTTATTCATTGGAAACAAACAATATTCATAATTCACTTCTTCATTGCATTTCATTATTTTTTGAAAAACAGCTGTAACAAAAAATCAAGTAAAAATACTTGATAAATCAAGTCCGAGTTCCATGAGAAACTACGCAAAACGTCACTTTGTCTCGAAAAACGGTCATGCTTTCAAGTGGAACTTTTCCTTTGGTCTGATAAGCGAAAAGTGCACCCATCAAAGCTTGCCAAAAAAGTTTGCTACAAAACCGAAAATTCGAGAGCAGTTCCAATTATCGTTTAACGATAATTAGAAGTTATGTCGAACATCGACGTGATTTTTGAGTGCAGTAGAATAAATCTCTGGGTAATTCGTATGCTTTGAATTGACATTTCCAATAACGAAACAATCTCTAAAACATATAAGACACAAAAATGAGCTTTCAAATTTTTTCCGGTCCAATTTTTTTTAATCAAACATTCGAATGCTAGCAAATACCTTAATAATCCACCGTTGCATCGTCACAGAACTTTTAAAAGTTTGATTACAATTAAAATTTCCCACATAGTAGAGAAAGCTATTTCAAACTTGAACGTCAAGTTTACTTTATAATAATTAGACCGAACATGGTTTGGACAATGATGTTAAAATGCGATGGCAAAATTAGATTTTTAATTACTTCATTATTCGATGTTAGAACGAAAGTAGACCGTGTAAAAATGGTAGAATGGCGTATAAAAGTGATGAAAAATCGATACTTGTAAATATTTGAGCATACGTTCCCCCTGCTGATGAAAAAAATCAGTAAATGTTAGCTTCAAATATGCTTCTACAGTTTGAAAACACAGCAAACGTTACGTTGATTTTAATCAGCATTGGTTGGAAGTGTGCACTTTCAATAACGCGTTAAACTTCTTGTTAATATTGAGGGTACATTATCGAACGTATTTCAGAAGCTCCAAAATTTTTGTGTCTGTTATTAGCACACGATTTATTGCAAAAGATCTACCAAAGAGAGTTTATGAATTGCAAACTCGTTTTGGTTAAGCTGCTCATGCAAAAAAGTAATTAACTGATGTTTATTGGACGGTGCGTTCAAACGAATTATTTTCATCTGGTACACTTTGCTAAAATCATACATATAGCAAGTTGTTATAAACGTATTCAAATCAAATTACTTAAAAGTGTGCGACACCCAGAATCTGCCTTCGACAATTTATATCAGAATCTGCAATTGTGCAAACTTTTTTCAAAGTCTACTTTACTCTTTTGAAATTTCGAGATATAAAAACGGGAGAATTTTAAAATTTCGCTTTTAGCCCATACACGTTTGTTTTTGCTGAAAAAAGTGTAATTTCGTATGAGATAATTTTAAAGTGCGATTGGTTTGACCTAAAAGCCACGTGAAATTTTTACTGAAGTGAAGTTTTGTTAATGTAGAAGCTGGCTTTTAGTAACGCAAACGAGAAAAATTAGCCTTGCAATAATCGATGCTTACATTAAGCGCGGTGATTTATTTCGCCTGTGCATAGAAAACCTGATGCACACAGCAGTAATTACAGAAATAAAAAAGGTTCGCAATTAAAACGGACGGATTTCGCAGTAAAGGATGTTAGTTGAGGAATCTCGTGTATTTTTTTTATGAAAAATTGAGTATGGTAAATTACGACTTTTACAAAAATAATAGATATTCATAATGTGAGAATAAAATATTTTTTAATTTTTCTTGTTTTTCTTAAGAATACTTGTAATTATCATTGTAACACGAAAAATTTTCATTCAGTTGAGAAATATGTGAAATTTTAATATTGATAAAACGTTTACAGTTAATTTCATTTATTAAATATAAAGATTTTCGTTTTTAATGGGAGAATTTCGTTCTTTACACGTGTTTACATTTCGAAATAAAAAAATCTACGTTTAAGTTTGATTGAGCTTGGTATGCATGTGAAAATCAAAAGTTTGAAGCCTATGCATTTTCATTTACTTTTATAAAAACAGTAAATAGTGTAGAAATGCATTCTCAAAACTATAAATGTAGTTTTCTCTTTAACCACATCTTCTGTTTTCCAAGTTTCGAATCATATGATCAATAGATAATAATTTTTTTCTATTTCTTATGTAGAATCCAGTGTAATAACGAATGAAAAAGAAAATTTATAAACATGACATCTTGTTTAAAAAGTAAATTTTTTAATCAGTTTGTTGTATACAGGTCTTTTTCAGGATTCCAAGTGGAAATTCCTACAATTCTTACAAATCTTAACGTAAAAAAATTTTGAACTGACACTTTACTTTGATGTTCAACCAGAACGTTGATTTTTATTTACTCAGTCCAGATAAAGTTGATATTCTCACTAATTAAGCAATTGCATATGATAATGAATTTTCCTCTAGATTTGAAAAATTTTATTCTGAGGAGATTTTCAAATAGGAATCTCAATAATTTTTTGCAAAACAATCCGCAAAATACAGTATTTCGTACTCAGAGAGCCTCCGCAAAGTAGCCTTTTGACGTATAGTACTTACTTTTCTGGCCTAGGCCGGCAAAGTACTTACT
>JAPYZL010073047.1:0-11900 GCA_030522825.1 Platygaster orseoliae | reverse complement strand
GTCTCACGACCATTAAGCGTAAGAGTTTTTGTACCAGTAAAAGGTTTCGTTCCTGGTCAAGAAATACCTGTGAAAATCAATGTCGATAACCAGTCAGGAAGCTACATTGAAAAGATCAAGATAACGCTCTTGCAAGTAATTAGGAGTTTACTGATTTCAATTCATTTTGAGAAAAGTGCACTGTTACTGAAAATACTGATTTTTCTTTAGGATGTAACTTATTATGCACAATCCAGGAGCACGAATCGTATATTAACAGTGAACGAAGTTGCTACAAGGCCGATGAATAGATCGATCGCCGAATTTGATGAACGTTTGCTAGTCCCCAATCAACCGCCAACAAATCTCAAATTTTGTAAAATCATAGATTTGGAGTATAAATTGAAAATTGAAGTCTGCATAGCGGAGTGGTAATGAGAATTTCCTCTTATCTACAAGTGTAAAAGAAGTAGATAAAAAATATAAAATTACTGTAGGTGAATCTGAAATCTTTGAAATCTTGTCAGTCATATTTTTCAGATTCCGAGATTTTGTAAATTTTTATACTTCAATTAAAATTTCTGAATTTATAATAATTAGTTTTCGAATATCTATCTGCAATTTTAAACTCTTCACGAATAACTAAAATTTTTCCTATTTTTGCAAAAATGCATAATATTTCAAAAAAGGGCGTCGAAGTAAAAAATCCTCTTATATTGTATTATATAAAAAAATTCAGTAACTTAAAAACGATTATAAAAAGTAGAATAGCCGATGTTTTATTAAGCTTGACCCATAAAACGAATTTTTAAACATGGTACTTACGGAAATAAGTGGCTACATCATTTTAAAGATGATTTTAAAATAATTTTTTCAGCTTTCGGACCAATTTAAAGAAAAGCTATGGAATCATCATTGGAACCACTCAAATATCGAACCAGAATTTCGCTTTTGATATCTCAAAAACTCGCGAGCATGGAGAAAAAAATTCAAACCAAATCGGATTCGTCCTTCCTTCATCTTCGCCAATGTAATATTAAACGTTCTCACCATTACATACTTCAAGTTCAACAGGGAAACAAATTTTTGTGAACAGTATTTTTATAATACTATACAGGTGCGTAGGCAGAGGAAGGTTTTGGGGGTTAAACCCCTTTCGAAATTCGAAATGAATTCATCATTATTTCACCAAAAATATACAAAAGAGACAATAAAAAAATAATGCAAAAAAATAGTGATACTGAAATATTTAACGAATAAAGTTCAAATTACCTTCAGAATGTTTAGTTTTTCTCACACAAAATAACAATTATTCCAACTTGAAAAGAATTTTGTCTGAAACTTAACTATAATACAATATATAGCCAAACATTTCCTTTAAGAAAACGTGGAAACAAAATTTTTTTTCATAGTGATTTAAAAAAAAAGATTACAATTTATGAAAATTTTAAGAATTTGAAAACTTTAAAATTTAAAAATGAAGATCTAAAGAGTTTGGTTATTGTTTTAATAATTGGTGATTAAATTCAATGAAAGAATTGAGTTTTTGAAAAATCTGCACTAACTGCATCAATGTTTAAAAATACTAGAAAACTTTAAACAATCTTATAAATACTGAAAAAAAATTTAAAGAATACATGAAATATATAAAATTAACGAAGACCGAATTATCCAAGAAATCAATGAAATTAAAAAATCTATCGATATTCGCATTTTAGAGCATTGAATTTTGAAAATTGATTTTTATATAAATCTACGAAAATACTATAAATCTAAAAATCTTCATGTGAAGAACATTTTTTTGATAATATTATTTCTCGAAAAATAGACCAAAATGATAATAAAAAAATTAATGCATATACAGGGTGACCAGTAATGTTTTGACGATTTATAATTTGAGTAAATCGTTATGTAATCACTGCAAAAATGTGAAAAAATTACAGAAGGTAGAAAATTTAATCAATTTTTGTTTTTATGAAATACAACATCTGACAAATGATGACCGTCTGTCGCTACATACAATTCCAAGCGGGCAGAGGCGGATTCAGAAAATTATTTCGGAGAGGGTTTTCAGAATTTTCATCTTCTGATTTCAAAAAAAAAAAAAAACAGGTCATCAAACTCTCCAATTTGATTTCTTAAATAACAAAAAGAAAGTTTCGGCGGGTCTTGACCCTCCCCCACCCCCCCTTGAGCCGCGCGTTCAAGCGGGGAAATCCAATTTTCGATTACTTTTTTCGTCATATCTGGGGTAATTCTTGAAATTTCATCGCGAATCCGTTGTTTTAGTTCTTTCAAGTTGTTTGAATGGTCAGAGTCAGAGTCAGGTCAGAGTATACTTTCGACTTCAAATAACCTCACAAGAGAAAAAATCTGGGGCGGTCAGATCAGGCAAGCGAGGAGGCCATTCGAAAAGCGCGCGTTTCGAGATGATGCGTTTGCCGAATTCGCGCTTTTCAAATGGCCTCTTCGCTCACCTGATCTGACCGGCCCAGATTTTTTGTTGTGAGGTTATTTGAAGTCGAAAGTATACTCAGACCATTCAAACAACTTGGAAGAATTAAAACAACGGATTCGCGATGAAATTTCAAGAATTACCCCAGATGTGACGAAAAAAGTCATCGAAAATTGGATTTCCCGCTTGAAATTGTGTGTAGCCGCAGACGGCCATCATTTGTCAGATGTTGTACTTCATAAATAAAATTGATTAAATTTCCTACCTTCTGTAATTTTTTCACATTTTTGTAGTGATTACGTAACGATTTATTCAAATTAGAATTCGTCAAAACCGTCAAAACATTACTGGTCACCCTGTATATAACACTAATAAATCAAAAAATCACTTAAATCCAAATAAAGTCCAGAATTTTTAGTTTTTCTATATTCAAATAACAATTATTCCAACTTCAAAAGAGTTTTTTCTGAAACGAATGTTTTACTTTAAACAAAAAACAATATATAATGAAATATTTTTAAAGCAGTAAAAATAATAAATATACCTGGAAATGATAAATGGTAAAGAATAACTATTATAAAATAATGTAGCCAACTTGAAATTTTCAAGACAATAGCATTAAATACTTGGAATCCGTATACTATGATTTTCTCAAAAATCCTTAAAACGTCAATGTATAGCAATCTTTTGAAAAATCAGAAAATCCGTTATGTTATTAAAAAACACTCAAAGCATGATAAAGTCTTTAACTATGTTAATACTTGAAAAGCACAAAAATTGAATGTCATTACATTTAATAAGAGCACGAATAAATATGTAACTCTGGCTCCAAAAAAATTTGAAAATCTTACTCTCGTTACTACATTTTCAAGAATTAAAAATTATAAAATCTTGAAGGAAATACGTATATATATTTTCGAAAAACACCCTCCGAAATTTTGTTTTGCCTACGTCTCTGACAACATATGTACCTTCAGTCAACGATGGAACAATGAAAAATACGTTTATATTATATACTGACTGAAATAAAAAAAATCAAAATTCATAAGAAACAGCTCAAAATTCATTCCTCCTGTAACTCCATCGTCAATTCATCTGATTATAGAAAAAGATTTTTTCATCGATTACTGAAACACTAATTCTTGCACGAAAAGTTTTGCTTACTGATTATTCAAATTTTTTACTGATTATTTAAATGTTTACACAATGAATTTCTCTCCATAAGCATATTTCGATTATAACTGTCTATGGAGTGAACAGATTATCTTGATCAAATTAAAAATTATTGTTGAATGCCTTATTTAGGAATAAGTTTCTGGTGATAGTTTTTTAAAGTTTTATCTTAGCTTTGCAAAAAAATTGAGAAAATAAATATTCTTGTGTTAGGAACTCGAGTTCTTGATTTGTCACTCAGGAAAAATTATGAAAAATAAGTGAATCTATTCTCTGAATTCTCTCGCAATTGCGCATATCATTGTAGAACATTTATCAACTGATGTAACCATATAAAAAGGATCGAAAAGTATAGAAATTCAAAGAAAAGTCAAGTTAACTCATTCCTTCAAGTATTAATCACCCAGAAATCTATTTCTTAGATTCTAATTCAAAATCTGGGAAATAATACCTTTAATATAATAACTTTTCCAGTTTCTTAATAAATCATTTCTAATAAACTATTATTTCAGTTTCTTAGTAATGAATTATATGAACGATTTTTTATTATTTCGAAAAACAATAAGTATTTAATAAATTACTAGTACTTTGAACATTTATTGTATTTTATTAAAATTCTTACAGTTTAAAATATTTTCTGGAAAAGTGGAAATCGTATAGGTTTTTTTACATGCTTCTCGAATTCGATGTCTTAAAATTAAAAGTTTTATACATATTTGTTTATTTTACAGTTATTAAACAAAAAAATAAATATATACACGTGGGTTTTACGCATTTTATTGATTTCCAGTATTCTTAGTATTTCCTGAGTTTTTTATTCATATTGAAATTAAGTAGGAATTTCCAGTTTCTTTGTGTGTCTAGTATTTATATTTTATATTCATATTTCTTATTTTGAATATTGGAAAAATTAATTTGATTATTTATAATATTTTTAAAATTTATATGACTAGAATTTTTGTAATGACAACATAGACTTCTAGAGTTTCATACTTTAGAATCTAAAATCAGAAGATCTCCAGTACTCCAATAAATTTTTTGCGAAACAGTATCTTTCTAAGATTACAAATACTTAAGAAACTTTCTATTATAACTTTTCAGTAAATTCAGTATTTTTTGTCATTTTTGCCATTCCTTTATAGGTTTTTACATTTGAAAGCTGTGTATGTAAAGTATTCTTGAATTTTAATTGTTTTCATCAATTTCCGAGAAAATTATATCTTTTTAAATATCAATACCTTAGTGATTACAATTATTTTCAGTCAACACATAAATATTTTCTAGTTTTTATGAAATTTTATAGTTTTTTCTAGTATTCTACTGCATCTCTGATATTTTAATAGATTGATATGTTAATTTTAAAATTTTATGCTTAAAACTTGAAGGTAGGTAGATTTTCAGTATACGAACAATTTTTCGGAATACTTTTTTTTCGTAAATTTCTGACGTTAGAAAGAATTTAGATGATTGAGCAATTTTCACACTTTTTTCATATTTTGAAAACTCGATAATTATTTTCATACTTTTATAGATTCCTATATATATTCTAAGAATTATATTTTATGAGATTCTTAGCTATACAGATATTAGGTAAAAAATGAATTTTTGAGAATATTTTATACTTATACATTTTTTTTATTTATAGACTTGTTTTTTCATTCGTAATTTGTAGTACTCATAATGTTTTGTACTTTTTTAAAATTATTTTTAGTTACCCTAAATAGATTTCTAGAATTCGATGCTCACAAGCAAGAGGAAAAATGAATGTACAGTCTACCCCCCTCTCCCGAAGAATCCTTGTAACGTGAACAATTTTATTACAATTCTAAATTTTTTTAATTTCATGAAATAAAAATCGTCCATGGCAAATCTTAGGCTGCTAATACAGCACATACAGCAAAATAAATTAACTAGTATCTCATGAATTATTTTATATTCGGAACAGTGTATTTTAAAATTTTCATACATGCATTTCATCATGAAACAGAAAAACATTAAAACACAAATTTTCCTAACAATCAGTGACACACACGAAAAACTGACTGCTGACTAGATTATTGCTCAAG
The DNA here is from genome assembly GCA_030522825.1 of Platygaster orseoliae. Lineage (NCBI taxonomy): Eukaryota > Metazoa > Arthropoda > Insecta > Hymenoptera > Platygastridae > Platygaster > Platygaster orseoliae. The sequence goes on along the minus strand of JAPYZL010073047.1, from coordinate 6,227 downwards.
TACTTAAAGTTAAGTTAATTTTCCCTTAAAAAAAAGTATGCGTATACGGTAAAATCGGAATTAATGAAGGTTACAAAAAAATTATAGATTTACAAATATTGCAAGAAACTTATGAATTTTATAACAATCCTATGTACTTTTAAAAAGGAAAGAATAATTCTGTGGTGTCCCAGCATAACCGAATAAGTCCACTTTACCATAAGGCTCATTTTATAAAATATTCTGAACAAATTTTGAGCCGTATAGCAAAGTTGACTTATTCAGTTATGCCAGGACACCACAGAATTTATATCTCTAAGAATTTGGAAAATATTGGAAAAACGTTTCAATACTTGATTTACACTTGAATTTTTTTTCAATTCAAAGAACTTTTACAAAAAGCTTTGCGTCGTTTATCGACATGATTTCACTGTCAAAGGATGGGAATCCCGAATGACGAGAGTCATTAAATATCGATAAAAAGATAAAGACCGTTTTGAACAAACAAAATTATTTCTTTAAAAAAATATAAAATACAAAGCGTTGAACTCAAAAAAATTCCACAGCAATAATTTATTATTCAATTTCACTTGATCCTTTTTTTCTATTTTTTTAAACGATTGATTTCGAGGCATTCATTGCTTTAGAATTTAGAGTCACGTAGACAAAATTAAGCAACAGATTGGAAGTCTCATTACGCTAACAATTTCTACTTATATGATCATTAAAATGCTTTGTAGTATCTAAAATTTTGTAATCCTTACGATATGAGTCACCATTTTTATAAAACATATTTCAAGCTAGTGTCAAATACGTGTCACATATTTCAGTAGAAAACTCACTTTAGTTGCGTGAATACCTGTAAAAAAACCACAGTAATCAAAGTTTTTTACTGCTACCTATCACATACCATACAGTGTAAATCGAACAGAACATTATTTGAAACGGAAACGTGAAGTGGATAAAAAAAACTTGGATTTTAGTTTTCAATCAAATTCATCGTTCACGAATTCCTCTTTCTTGAACACTAGTCTGATTGTTACAATTTGAATAAACGTACGTCACAGAATTTGAAAGATAGAATGGAAAATTTGGAAATCGTTTTGAAAAACTCGGCATATGCGCCAGGTCAGACTCTTGAAGGGTATGTTTTATTGGAAATGAGAGACACTGAGAAGGTCCCAAGTAAGTGAAAATTCCTTTTTTTGAGAAATATAACATTTTTGAACGACGAACTAAATCATCGACATTTTTTAATTAATTTAATCGTACTTATTGCATCAGTAAATTTTAACTACCATATGGAATTTACTTCTTGGTAACAAAAAAATCTGAAAAGCGAACGAAATTGCAAATACTCATTTGGTAGATTACGATATTCAAATTCTATTTTATGATTTCATCCACCATTTAAGAAAGAATTTTAATTTAATAAGGAAAAAATTGTTTTGCAATTGTGTAGTAACAATGTCAAACATTTCAGGCGTCAATATTCAATTCAAAGGTGAAGCTGAAACTTCCTTGGAGTTACATAAATTCCATATTTTTAATAAGAAGTTTGGAGCCACTCCAACCTATGCGAAAGAAACTTATTTCGCCCAAAAATTCCAGTTGTCGAACCCAATCAGAGGTAAAATGAAATGACAAGTGTTTTTTGAATATGTTTATGCTCTCTATATCTGAATCAGTCAAATTCTAACTAATTGAAATATTACCGATGAAATTATTGTATAATAAATTATAATGCTATTTATTCTGGAATTTATGAACATTATGTTAATAAAATTTGGTAGAAATGAACAGACAAAAAATGAAACAATCAATGAAAAATAAATAATTCACGAATAAAAAAAAACAATTAAAAACTTTTTGGGATGAAATGCTTTATTATAAGATAATTGTTAACAAAATTATTAAGAAAGTGATTTTATTTTTTTTTATTCAATGATGTCTTGTTTTCAACGAGTAATGATTGAAATTTCAATAAAATTTTATAGTAACAATATTTATCAGAATGTGTACATAAAGAACATACATATGTACATATAATTATAATGAATCATTTAGCAAATAATTCATGAATTTATGAATTTATTGCATAATTAATTAAACAATAAATTGAGATGATTCTCTACGACTCTAAACGTAAATTCACAACAGTGAAGTCATGAATTCCTTATGAAATACTAAGACAATTTTCCTTTGCCATTTTCTAAAACACTCAAAATCAAAAAAGGTTTTCAACATTGAAATTTAAAAAATGAATTCGCTTTTTCGGCAAGTTGGGATAAAAACCACGGACCAAACTCTACTCAAATTTACTACATATTTTTCTGAGTCGAAAAGTCCTTTGCCACTTTTTTCAAAACTCAAAATCAAAAAAGAAATTCAAGTTAGAAGTTTTAACTAATCAGATTTCTCAAATTTCAAATTCGAATATCTTTTTTCATTTTGAGTGTTGTGAAAAGTGGCAAAAGACTTTTCAACTCAGAAAAGTATGAAGCAAATTTGGGTAGAGTTTGGTCCGTGGTTTTTATCGCAACTTGTCAAAAAAGCATATTTATTGTTTAAATTTTCAACTGTGGAATACCCTGTATATTCTTTGATTGTTTTTTTTTTCTTTATAAATGAATTATATTTCCTTAAACTCTTTATATTTCTTCCATTTTTGAATCTATCAAATATTTCATCATTGAGTAGCTTCATAATTCATGTGTCGATTAAAGAAATTTTTTCAATAAACTCTCATTTTTCGTTGAATATTGAAAAAATATCGTAAATTCAAAATGTCCAAAAATATTTTGACTATAAATATTTAGACGGTTAAACTATTTAAAAATAAATAAATTAATATTATAGAAAAATAAAAACTATTGTCAAGTTAGGAAATGATAAAAATTTGTTTCGCGTAAAGACAAAAAAGAATTCTAATAACAATAAAATAGAAAGTTTTACTGATTTCTTAAATTTGAGTTTCTTTTTCTGAAACGTTAATAAAAATTGTCGAAAATCGATAATAATCCAAAATGCTAAGAAATACCATCAATTTTCTTTTTTGAATATTTTGACGCAATGATTTCCGATTTAAAAGTAACAGCTTTATTTTTCCAAGATAACAGATTATATCTATATACATGACAACAAATTTTGTCAACTCGTGGTAGTAGAGTTCTGTCAAATTTATTTGTCAATCTAACTGATTTAGCTAGTTAAATTTGACTGATTCGTTTTTGCCGCATTCATTTTAATTAAACCTGTCAGATTTGATGGATTTGACTGAAAATCTGTCGTATTTGACAGATTCAGTTTTAGAGAGTGATGCAAGAGTTACTTTTTTAATATTAACTTGAAAATTGTTTTAATTTTTAGATACGGAAGTTATCTCCTCGTACATGAAGGTGTATAAGTACGGTTTCAGTTATGAGCTTCCACAAAATATACCGAGCAGTTACGAAAGTGCTTTTGGCAAAGTGAAGTACACGATTACTGTTGTTGCTGGAGACATGCCGTGGACATGCGAGAAGAAAGAAATCATTGAATTCTTTGTGTTCTCACCCATTGATCTGAGCACAATTCCTCAAGCCTTGGTAAAAAACCATTCATTTAATTAATTATTAATTATTTATAGTAATTAATTTTGCAGTAAAAATTGTGATATTATTAATCTTAATATTGAATGTAAATACTTGTAATTATAATTTATTTTAAACAAATGAGAAAAATCAAACTATTTTATTCAACGTATTTTATAAATAAAAAAAATTTCAATAAATGTGTGAATAATAAAAGAGTAAATATAAATACTCAGAAGTCAAAAGTAAAGAAGATCAAATTCGTTAAAATGTCACGTTCCCATTTATTTCTGTAACAGCTGTATGAAAAAGTCGTACAATGAACTAGTTATGCCAATTGATTTAAGAATTTTAAATTTCTTGAATGAGGCAATCTGTAGCATTTCAGAATTATGAACTTTAATGACTTTATCTGCGAGTCATCAGATTCGGTATTAATTTCTAACTCGAACACGACGAAAAACTTGCAATTTTAACGAGTTTTACAAGTTTAAAAACATTTCACAGATTATTGAACAATTTTTGAGTGTACGTGGATTTTTCCTAACTTTGTTTTTTGTTTTTTTGGATTGTTGAAAAACCTGTAGCATTTTAATAAAATTGGTTTTGAACTAAAGGATGTTTGCATTCTCTGAAGGTTTTTTCAGGTTTTTGATGATGTTTAAGACTGTTGAATATATTTTATAATTTAGTAGAGGGCTGTGCATCAAAATTTTTTATTTGTTCTTTGATTTTCCCCTCTATAAATACGATGATTATATTATTATATGTAAAATACTAAAATCAAAAACTGTTTGACGATTTCAAAAAACTATCAAAAATCTAAAATTCTTAATTTATATGTATAAATTTATACATTTTAAAATGAAAATTTGGAGACTGTTCTTCAAATTTCTAAATGCTTGTAATAATATTTTTGACTGTCAAATATTGTTATCACTTGATTTTTAATGTCCTGGATTAATTCAAAAAATGTTTGGTATTTGCAAAAATTTGTAGGTATTTTTGAACATTTTTGAAATACATTTTTGAACGCATAAAAAACTTTCGATAATTTTAGGAACAATTTTCCAAATTTGAGAAAATTTGTAAAAATTGAAAACTTTTGTAAATGATCTTCAATTGTAATATACAAAATTATACGATAATTCAGATTACTATTGCTTTCAACAGTTTTTCAATATTTATTTAAATTCTAAATCGATGGGTCCCTGCCAGTACAGCTCGCGGCGCCTGAACATTTGAACGTACCGTTTATCGCCCCTGAACATTTTGGCGTACAATTGACAGAGGTTGAACATTCCAGCGTAGCCACAAAACCACAGTTTCGAGATAACTTGATGTAAAGTTTTTATTTTTAGACTCATTTTTTTGTAATTTTCAACAGAATAATAAATATTATTTTTTTAATATAAAGCAAGAAAGACAAAAATTGCACATATTAAAAATACTTGTTCATACAAAAATTTACGTGTAAAACGAATAATTTTTCTTGCACCAGCATTGACAAATGATGATAATGTATAGTATATTCCGAAAAAATAATTGTTTACTACAGTAAATTATATTCATAATAATTTTTTATTATTTAAAAATATGAAAGCTGTAAACTTTATTATGAAAAATTGATTCATTCCCTCAAAAAATATTTTTGACGTAAACATTTTTAAGTATCTGCTCTTCTGTCCTGATACTTTACTGTATAAAGTTGGTCTTGAAAGAATAAAATGATAATTGTTCTCAAGATTCGTTCCCGGAGTCATCAATGGCATATTTTACATATTGTAATAAATAAAATTCAATTGTTTAAACAATTACATGTAAGTTACTGTTGCGAAAATATTTTTTGTAAAAAGCATATGTCTTTTATGGTTTTTTAAATCGTTTTTTGCATATTTTGCATGAATAATATTGATAATTATACTATAATAAATTTCTTTTGTTTAAATAATAAAATGTAACTAATTATTGTTGAAAAAAAAGTTTTTTTCAAGACGCAATGCTTTTCATGGTTTTAAAAGCCGTCTTTTCCATATTTTTCATGAGAATAATGAAATTCGTGAAATTTGTTTGTTTGAATAATAAAATTTAACTAATTATTATTGCAAAAAAAAATTTTTCCCAAGACGCATATGCTTTTCATGGTTTAGAAAGTCGTCTTTTGCATATTTTGCGTCATAATATTAAAATTCATCTATTTAAATAATAAACTTCAACTAATTATTGTTGCAAAAAAAAATAATATTACATTTAATATTCAATTTAATAATATAACTATAAAAATATAATAATTGTGATGTAAGCATAAACACAAACAATTAATAAAGGTTGATTGATAAAGAAGGTGTAAGTTAGTCTCAAAATCAAATTTTGTTTTTTTTTTTACTTATAGTATGATATCACGTAAATTGAATATTTCAAGAAGCTTCAAAAAATAGTATTATTACTTTTGTAGTTTATTTTATAAATATTTGAATATATAAATATTGTTCATTGGTTATATTAAAATTATTTGATAGATTATATCTTATCTAATCTTTCTTACATTGAATAATATCTTGTTCCTTTCATTCCAACATTTTTTAAACATTTAATGTTCCTACTACGGAAAATTAGAAATAAATTGAATATTTTTAATAACTAAACTTAGAATTCGAGATAGTCATAATAAAATAA
>JAPYZL010073030.1:0-24352 GCA_030522825.1 Platygaster orseoliae | reverse complement strand
AGAATGCAGCGTGAACATATAGTAGTGAGTGGTGGGAGGTGTTTTCGTTGGTCCGTAGTCTAGCTCAGAAATACTGCATTTGCGGCCTTCTAATAAGCTATTTTATAGTCATGAATAATGCTTGAAAATTTTTTCTGATTTTTGTGCTAGATAGAGCAACTCCGAAACTATTGATAGAGACCAAAAACAGATTTTCGATATTTTCCGCGTTAGCCCCCTTTCCTCGTGGCACGTCACAATTGTTAATGCGAATTCTAAATACCTATCAATTGGAAGACAATTCTGCCAGTCCACAGATAAGAAAGTTGGCTTTTGACAAGTGGCATCGGCTCTTGGAGCGAAGGGTCGATTTTTTGAGCGAACCAACCAAGGACAGAGTGCCAATTGGTCAAATTGCTTTGCTTCGCAACTACGTATTGTTGACAAGATTCCAACATTTTTGTTACCACTAACTTAAAAAAAAATTAAACAGTTTTTCAATTAGCTACAGAATTTTGAAGATAAATTACATTTTTCTAAATTGTTTTAAGTTTAGAGTTGTTTAATCTTCAAAACAAACGTTTCTTTCCCATTCCCAGATCCCTCTCATTATTTTAAATTCCAAAAAAGATTAAACATTTTTGAAAATAAAGTAGATTATCATGATTAAATTACGTAAAATATCAATATCGTTTATGTAATCATTAAAATCACTTAAAATAATGAATATTTTGAAAGTCAATTAAAAATTGGGGAATATTGGTGGTGGATATTTCATCTTAAAATGCCACTTCTCCTATGGTAAAATTTCCTAAAATCTTATCATTCAACGCCCATGCGAGTTGTACTCAGTCGGCTTTTTCGAAAAATCAACTCTTTTATCTCAGTTGGCGAATAAAACGCATCGACTAACATTTCATGTGAATTCTCTCCCTACATCTTATTTTATTCAGTCGAGGAGTGACAGGCTATGTTCCAGGAATATTCTTATTATCATTTGCACATCCAGTTAAAATGAGTCGCATTACAATTTCATAACTTAAAATATTCCTACTAGTAATATTCTGAAATATGTTATTTAAATTAACTTTGAGTTACTCAAAACTTTAAAAGTATCTATAAGAGCCTCTGAAATGGAATTACTCTAATTTTTATATTTTCGAAAGAGGAAATATAAGGAGGCGTGTTGCTCTGGCGGCCATCATGATGCGGAAGTGATAATATGTGAGAGCAAGTGCTCCACAAATTTTCGATCCTTACGAATTTTTTGGCTCAGTGTCGTGTTAAAACTCGAACAAAAAACAACTAAAAAGTGCGTGCGCGAATTAAGTAAATTTTTGGATCAGGGGCGCAAAGAGCTCCTCACTCTTTGCAATAAAAATTCTGAAACAGTTAATTACTTATAAAATAAATTGAAAATTTTTTGTAAGTTTCTAATTGATCTATGAAGATGACTAACATTTTTAAAGTAATAAAAGCTTCAAAATACAGAGGCTCCATCAAAATTATCCAAGTTATTAGAATAAATCAAATTAGGCTTTAGAATTCATTGAGATCCCAGAAAATATTCAAGGTTATTTTTTTAGTTTCAAATCGCAAAGTTTTTCTTAACCGAAAACGTTTCCAAAAAATTATTTCAAGTCTTCGAAATTTCTAACGACAGACTTCGAATTTGTACAGATCTCCAAAGTCACTTTTAATTTCTTCCTTCTAAATTCGAAACAATTCCAAAAAATTTCTTAAACTACAGTAACTCTAAGGCTGGGATGATGAAAATCAATAACTCCTTACTGTGAAAGACGGGAAATACGCTTCCTTGAGTACGTCGTCGCTTTCGATGTTGGCCAGTTGCACCAGATTAGCCAGAAGGCAAAGTGCATGGCTCGCCTCCAAGGCATTGAACGCGATCCTCAGATTTTGTTCCAAGCTCAAAAATTCCAAGCTCCTGGAGAAGAGGTTGTAGCCAGTGAAGGAGGCGATGCACTACACGTTTTAAAAAACAACGTACACAAAATTACACGACAATTTTATACGCTATATTCATGTGGAAAGACTTGCCTCGGAAGACAAGAGGTTTGCGTGGTGCAGCAGTGCGGGCACACTGAAGATGTGGATCAAAAAAAGAGACACCAACTTGTCAGACATTTGTGAGGAGACAAGGGGCCTTGTTGTCAAGGTCAATATGGCAGATAGGGCCACTGGCTTAAGGGCGATTTTTGCTCGACCTAAGCCCTTTGTCAAAAGCCCCTAGAAACGAACATATCTGGTCAACAGCATTCGTAAGGCTGACTTTTAAAAAATTTAACTTTATGAATTCCTCTCACACTAAAATCCCTAAATTGTTGGAGTGTTTTCTATTTTTTTTTTTTTTTATCACTAATTCACTTAATTTTTTAACCCATTTTTCAAAAATTCAAGACCAACTTGATAACAATATTAATTTTACACATAAAATTTTTATTTTTATATTTCATTTTAGTATTTGTATATTTTTCAATTTTTCTTGGTTCAAATTAAAAAATTTATCACAGTGGGTGAGCTCTAAAATCAGGAAATTCCCAAATTCAAGCAATTTTATTTGAGTTTTTGGAAAAATAAACATACTTGCATCACAGGATAAAATCCATTTGTGACCAAATATCCCATGACATTAGCGCAAAGTTGGTTCATTCCAGTCTTAAGTTTTTCCATTCCTTTGACTCGTTGAATGGCCCATGTCCCCGAAGAAGTGAAACTCACGAGTGTATGCAACCTCAATACAATTGACTTTTGATCAGCTGGTATTTCAGGTTTCAGAGCATCCAAACTCATTTGACAGTGAAACAAAACTGCCTTCAACTGAGAAATCCAGGATATGTAATAATCCTTGTTCAGGGCAAGTCCAACATAGGAAATTTTCGGGGATTCTGAGTCGAGGGATTTTATCAGGTACCTGTATATTAATTTTTTACCTATTTATTATTTCAGACATAACAGAATAATTAACTTAAAAATATAAATATATGCATGTTGTAAGGTATCAGAGATAAAAACCAGTTTTCAAATTTTAAAAATAGCTTATATTGCACCGAAGGAAAGAATGCAGGCATGGAAATAACAAAAAAATTATCATAAAAAAGTACGTGAGTAATAAGACATTAAAAAAATCGAAAATTATTTTTTTTTAACCAAATAATTCCAGGTTTTCATTTGGATACCATAACTTTATTGAGAATATTTACCATGCAGGAATTTGCAATTTTCTACCTATGAACAAACGACATTGAAAAAATCAAATTAAAATATTGAAATTTTAAAATGAATATAAATGCATTAACCTCGCTTTTTCAGGAATTCCTACTTTTGAATTAAAAATCATAAAAAACAGTGTTTAAATTTATGTGAAGTCCATTAAGACAGTACTTTTAAAAATATATTCAAAACAAATTCTTAACTAAGGCATACTTTAAACTTAAACTAATCACCTGCATAGTTTTTCTAATCTCAGTTGATCCCTGGAACTTTTATAAACAAGCAATAATTTAGAAACAGTTCTGTAAATTTGTAAAGCTGTTGGCGTTCGATCGGATTCTTCTTCTAAGCCAGGCAAGTTTTCATCAAAGTCTTTTCTGAAAGCAAAAAAAAAATCTCAACGTTTATTTATTGTACTTTGAACCACCAACTTTTATCTTGTTTACAATATATTAAACAATCAGAAATTTGGATTACGCTGATTATTTTATTCTTTTAAAGTGTGTACATACTATTCATTTAAGAATGTAATCATTTTCTGCGTGAATAACTTTTTTCAGTGAAAACTTTTATCAAAGTTTTCACTAAATTCAAAAAATTTTTACAAAAATGCAAAAAACGTTTATATATGTTAAAAGCCAATTAGTTTGTCAAATTTATCAAAAAGAATTTCATAAATTATTTATTTATAAAAATATACAATATCATATTTAATAAAATATGAAAATATTTTAAAATACCAAATAATATATGCGCTAATTCATTAAAATTTATTAAAACAATAAATTGAATAAATATCAATCAATACCAATAAATTTTTCATAAAAATAAAAAATTTATTAATTTTTTTACAGCGCAAAAATCATGCTACTTAAAAATGAAAATTTCTGGTCCCATTACAATTCCATCATTTTGATTAATAATAATTACCTAATTGATTGCAAGTGTATATAAATCATGGCCAAAAAATATATTTCATAGTTTATATTTAAGACTCAATAATAAAATTCTGTTGAACACAATAAAAAAACAATCGCGAAATCAAAAAATAGATTTTTTCGATGATGTCCTTATACTCTTACACAGTAGTGTAGTTGGAATAAATTAATAATTGTTCTATATGACAAATATGAATTAAAAAAAAAAATTATTAATTATTTTTTAAATTTATATTTGAAAATATTCAATTATACATAGCAGAGTGTGTAGTGACCGCTGTTAATAAAAATTAATTATACAGGGTGTCCCAAAGTCAACAATTAATATTTTAGGGGATTATAGTTTGTGAAATTCTAAGATAATTTTTCCTTGGCTATTTCTCACAAAACTCAAAATCAAAAAAGATATCCAAGTTTGAAATTTAACCAATAAACACGCTCTTACGAGGAGTAGGGATAGAAACCATTGACAAAAATTTACTGGAATTTTCTCCATATTTTTCTGAGTCGAAAAGTCCTTTACCACTTTTCACAAAACTCAAAATCAAAAAAGATATTCGAGTTGAAAGTTTCAACCAATCAGATTTCTCAGATTTCAAATTCAAATATCTTTTTTGATTTAGAGTTTTTTGAGAAACTGCAAAGGACTTTTCTACTCAGAAAAATATGCAGAAAATTTTGGTAGATTTTGGTTCGTGGTTTTCATCCCCACTCCTCGTAAGAACGCGTATATTGGTTAAATTTCAAACTCGAATATCTTCTGTGATTTTGAGTTTTGTGAAAAATGATAAAGGAAAAATTTTCTTAGAATTTCACAAACTATAAGCCCTTGAAATAATAACTGTTGACTTTAGGACATCCTGTATACTGTGCTGTATAAGGCATTTCAATTAAAATATTATTATTGTAGTATTATAAAAACTGATAATTGTATTATAAAGTATATAAAGTATTTAAAATAAATACAAAAAATCGGTTTACAATATTCTTTCGGCAAATTGCAGTCGCGTTAACCAGCCCCTTATACTAGCTTGGATACAAATGATCGCTGCCTCTCGTCGTTTTTCATTGGCTCTTTCCTCTCGAGCCGCTTTGGTCTGCTCCAGAAAACTCCTCTTTAAGGACTCCTCTGTTTTGAACATTTCACCACTGGATTTTCCACTTATTTTTCCTCGCCTGAATTCTCGTTTCCCGCTAGAACACGCAGCACAAAATCACGCTCGACTTTTCCGTCGTCACTGAATTTTTCAACCAGTAATATGTTCGTTCCCGAGTCGTAAGCAAAGCGATTTGACAGTTGCACGACGCTGACATTTTATCTGTCATCGTTTAAGGGATCCAAAATAACTACGAATTGTGCAGGATTTTTGCGTTTTTTTATTGAACGAAAACATTGAGTGGACGAGGAACACGATGTTATTGTTCTGCGGAATCCAGGTTTTGGTTTTGGTAAACAGTAAACACCAAGGTGTAGATGAAAACACATAGCATACATAACGTATGGTTGTGTATGTACCAATATGTTGGGATTATGAATGTCCCTTTAACATACACTCAAACGCGATCCGTGCGTGTGTGACGTAAATTTTTTTTCTAATTATTTTTCTGTAGGAATTCTCAAAAATAGTGTTATTTTGCCGTCCTATATTAGATGTTGGCAACTTTACAACTCGTATCGTGGTACTGAAATCACAATGTTATGATAAAAACGACTTATCTCAAATTTCTATAATCATCCAAAATTTTTCTATAAAACCGCATAAATATCACAAGAGTTGCAAAAAATAAATATATCAACATATATAACATTATAAATATATATATATATTTTATCGTACAGAGAATTTAAACTTATTTGTCCGCCATATTTCCTTGCTACAAAAATTGTTAGGAACACTGTTCGTAACTCGGTAGTACTAAACAAGGACAGACTTATGTTTGATAAAGCGCTAGAAAAGGAAGGAAGATTTAAAGTTATGAACACTGGCTGGATGCAGTGTTCGTAAACTTTCAATCTTCGTTCCTTTTCTAGCGCTCAATGCATTCATAAGTCTGTCCTTGTTTAGTAGTACTGACGAACACTGGATATTGCGCGACTTGCACAGTTTCGTTCGCGCAGCGGAAAGAAATTATGAACGGAACATAATGGTAACGCGAACTCTAAATACAAACCAATACGAACTTACCCAACTTAACCCAAGTTGGTACTGATTCAATTGCAGTCAGTTGATCATTATGCCATTGTTAGCTTCTTACTAATAGCTAGAAAAAAAGAACACAACAAAGAAAAAGTGTGAAAAGTTTACAAGTGATCAAAAGTTTCTCTTCGGAATCACGTATTTCTTAGCATGAGGGACAAGTCAAAATTTTTACCGGGTAAGAGCGAAACTGCGTGTAACAATACCAATATGTATCATAATTATTTCTACTTGCGAGGGTAACCATATTTCAAATTTTGCGTATTTTTATCCTTGTGATTTGATCCTTGATTAAAAATTATGACATTTACTCTTGGAGCGCAATAGTTTTCGATGACAATCAAGGACTCTTCGAGACCCAAGCATCACTTGTTTACGAGTTTTATTTGTGCTTTTCATTGATTGGTACACGTTTCTGATCATCTAATAAAAATAGTGGAAATTTCTGTACATTTTTTAATACATCGTTTATTGCATCTTTTTTCATACTGATGGATCATGAATTTTCCATATGGAAAATCAGTAGTTTATTTTGTGTAAGATTTCACAGAATAAAATATGTTTCAGAAAATATCTATAAATCTGGTAACTATCTAAATTTTCAATATTGTTAACATATGTAGGAAACTTGTTCAAATTTCAAACATTTTATATTATGAAGGTTAATAAATTTTCTTGTATTGAATAAGTCGTTGGATATTTTATGAACTCAAAGTTTTTGTTCGAGTTTTTAGCAATGAGTTTTTTAGTAAAAACGGTTACATTTTTCTGTATTCTTTATAAATGAAACTAAATTTCTTAACTGGAGAGATGATTAAAAAATTAAATTTCTATAAATTGATGTCTCAGCAAAAAAATAAAAATAAAATTTTTTTCATATAATTTTTCTCGTGAAACTTTCTTTTCTATATAAAATTTATAAAAAAATGTGATTAATAGGAAATTTATTTGGTTTAACATTGTTTTCGAAAAAAGTTATTTTGCAATCTTCGCAGGTTATTTGTTTAATCAGAATATCCTTTATTCTTAATTTTGGATAATCATATTTTTTAAATATGACTGACACCCATTTCGAAAGTATTTCTACAATAATTCACATTAAAAAAAAATTTAAATACCTAACGAGCACAAGCGTACTAATCGACTTTGTGTGCTATTTCGACCTGGTGCACGAGAATTTCGAATGAAAATCAATTTCTTATAAAAAGTTATTTCATATAAAAATTATATTCCTTTTACAAAATTATTGTTATTTATAAGATTGTGAAATTTCTTATCGAAATTCCATAGTTTATGAGCAATATTTATGGCCAAATATTTTGCTATTAAAAATTTGAAATTTTTTATAAAAGTATCACTGGTTTTTATAAGAAAAATTTTTCTTTTAAAGTTTTTTAAGGCCACTTTATCAGAAAATTTTTGTTTATAAAAACTAATGACACTTTTGTAAAAAAATTTAGGATGTAGTATATATTATTATTATTATTATTATTATTATTATTATTATTATTATTATTATTATTATTATTATTATTACAATACTATTACACTGCACAACACTTTTTTGTGATAATGAAATTTTCACCAAAAAGTTATAGAAGTAGAACCACCTTATATAATTCAAGACAGTAACAATAACTTTTTTTGACAATAGTTATTCTAACAGGCAATCTTCATCGTTTTTCTAAAAATAAAAAGTCAAATCGTATCTTTTGGAAACGAAAAATAGATGCAGATGAGTATAATTATAAAAAATTATTTTTCACTAAAGTTTATACCAAGATTTTCAAAAAAGTTAATCTGCTAAATTATTGCTTGAATAAATAATTATTTTTTAACAAGAATTATCGTTTTAATCGATTTCTTGGTTTTAGAAATACAATCTTAATCGTTTATTTGGGGAATTATGAAATCTCAAAATGTTATTGCAAATATCTCAAAAGTAGACTAAAAGATTGCTTTGTAATACTAATTTCGTAGCAAAATACGATATGAGTGAAACAGCTCAACTTCCATTTCTTCGTACATACTCATCATCAGGGCAACTGAAAATATTTAAATAAATATTTTGGTAGTTTTTGGCGGAACAAAAATATTTTGCCACTTTTAGATTTTTCGTAAACATTTTGAGATTTTTCATTTTATATCCCAAATATTTTCAATAATTATTGACCATAAAAAATATTTATTTCTTATGCATGTTTCGCGATTTTCTTTTTCTTTAATTTTCATTGAATTATTAGCAAATTACACTAAAAATTTTAAAAAATGTAAATTAAATTGTAAAAAAGTAGATTACATTAAAAAATTAAAAACACAATTAATTTGCATTTTATTTTAATTTTCTTTTCCTTTAATATAATCTAATTCATTTCATTTTCTTTGATTTGCAGTTTGAAAATTACCAAGAAATTATTGGACATGTCACATGTTTACAGATTCATAATCTGTTTACATTTCAAGATAAATAATCAATTGAAACATTATGCTATTCGAATTATAAGTTGAAGAGAACTTAGCAAAACATGTAGTCATTTTCTGCAAAAACTTTGATTAGGAGCCGAAAATGTAAACAAATGTACAAAAAACATGAAATTTGCTTGCATTTTATCATAAATATTACTTGCCTATTATAAATATTTCTCTGTTTTTTCATGCATAAAGAAATAAATATTTTGCATTTTATCGTAAATATTTTTGGTTGCCCTGCTCATCATACTTCTTTCCAAATCAGAAAAAAACTGTTGCACTTATAATTCCTTGAAATATAATTTCTTCTCTAAAAGAGGCATAATATATATGTTTCCAGGTGTAGCTCAAGCTTGAAAATCATCTTTGCCAAGGGAATGGATAAAACTCCAACGTGGCCGAATAAAATACCAGCCCAAGAAAACTCCAGCGATGATCAACCAAACCGGCAAGATTCCCAAGATACGTTATCGCCGACTAAAAGAAGCGTGAGAGAAATTTTAAATGAAATAACCGAGGACGAGCAAGATCGACGAAGCTGGAGATCTAATTCTAATGAACTGCAGGCAACGTGGTCCTTGTCCACGTGCTCTTCCGAAGACGATGGCTCAAAAAGTCCCCAAAAAAACGCAAAAAACTGTTGGAAGTGGGTGATAAACACAAGTACGTGCAATGACAATGAAGTAGACCGTGAAAACGAATCCTCCCAACAAGGTGTTCAAAGCAATAACTACCTCAAACAACCTTCCAAAGTTTCTTTTCATAGTCATTATGACTACGATAAGTTTTCATGTAGTCGTATGTTTCCTTTCGAGCGAAGGCAAGTGACACAAGTTATTGAGGAAGATAAAAAACCAGAAGATAAAACGATGAGTAACTCATGCAACCAGGTTCAATGTGATGTGTCCAAAACGAAATGCAATACTGCAATCATAGAGGCAGAAGATGAACGAGTGGTGAGTCGAAGAACATTGGCTTATGTTCCAAGATCCAAGAGCTGCCAAGGAAATGAATCTGAGATTAGTAGGAGTTTTGAAACAGATTCATCAAAAAGTCACACAATGATTGGACTTGATAGTACAAAGCACCAGATCTCAGAAAGCAAAATTGCAATAAGGTATAAAAATAATGATGATGAGATAAAGATCAAGAAAGATCAAAAAGCTATGGAGTCGATACATGCCCCAGCCTTAGAAACTAATTTTGTTCAAAAATCTAAGGATACCGATAACAAAATGTACCTCGATTTTGAAAGAATAAGTCAATGTCACCCTTTGGTTGAGAAGCTTGAAAATTCGGATGACCCTGAAGTTTTGAGCTGGCAGTTGAAGCAAATCTGTGAAATGAATCAAATTTATTACAATACTCATATAGCTTCAAGCAGCAATGAAAAAGAACTAGAAAAGATGAAAAAGGAAAAAGAAAATATAGACAATCTAACTTTAACTAACATCACAGCAAGACAAGTCCCTACAATTCAAAATTCAAAGTACCCAAAGGTTCTTCTCATAAAGTTAGAAGATGTGGTGGAAGACTATACAAAACACACTGCCTCAGAAATTGAAATACTCGAACAAAATTTTTGGCCTAGTCTGATAAGGGAAGATAGCAGTTGTTTGTCATTGTGTTCGTCAGTAATTGACCCTTTGGAAAGTGCAGGAAATCCAATGAATGCCTTGCACTGTCAAGCCAGTTTGAGAGAAAATAAAACTGAAATTGACGATGTCACTACGATCACGGATGACTTGGAATGCCAAAATCGTTTAAATCCAACTTTGGAGTCTGCACCTTGCACACTTGTGGAGAACTTGAACGCTCATTCCGATTATCTTATTCAAATCCCTGTAGAGGATACAAATACTGCTCCGGCTGTTGATTCTCTCAACCGCAGTCTATCTCCCGAAATCGGAACACTGATGATCGATGAACGTTTGCTAGTGCCTAAGGTCATAATGGAAATAGATTCCGAAAAAGAGGAAGACGATGGAGACGGCATTATCTTGATGAGCAATAGACAACACGGTGGCTTGGACCCCGTACAGAAACTTGAAGAGGTCGTGGTGTCAGTAACGGATAAGTTGATTTATGCCTCTAAGCAGATTAAAAAAAAAAATCAGTCATGCAATATTTGCCATAGACATTATATTAACATAGGCTCATTTAATCGGCACATTGCAGCATGCCAAAAAAAAATGCAAAAAAAAGAAAACAAAAAGAGAATGAAACCAAATAGCATAGTGACCATATGTTATATTTGCAATACTGATTGTCAGAGCATAGAGGGACTGCAAGAACATATTTATAAACATACGCAACTGGAACACCAGGAAGCTTTTGTAAGAAACAAAACATCGAAAAATTTGATGGAACAGAACATTGAAAATGACAAAAGCATGGAGCCACCAAATCAGAATGGTGATAACCAAAAGGAGTCGCAAGGGGAAAGGTCTGAAGAAGCAGAACAGAAGTCGAACAAGCCAAATGAGAAAAAAGATGCATCCTACGCAGTGGAAAATGATAAACAAAAGTCATCGATTCAGGATTCGTTGGTCGCGACGAATCAAGTCGAGCAGCCTTTAAGTTTAATAGGAAATCCCGTGCACCCTATTCCGACGTTCGAGGAAATCAGAAAAAAAGCTTGCTTTGATTTGAAAGTTTGTAAAGAAACGGTGAGAACTATTTGCGAGTGTCACGTTCATCATGATCCTCGATATTCCCGCGACCTCCATATTGAGATCGTCGTGTTCTGCAAGATTTGTAGGATTCACTTCCGCCGGAGGGAATGTTTCGAGATCCATTTCAGAAATAGCCCGGAGTGTCAGAGCAATAGAAAATCGGGTGAGCCAAAGCTTTTCTGCCGGGCTTGCTCTTTCGACATGTGCCGCTTACCAGACGTACGTGCCCATCTCGAACAACACGCCATCGTTGAAACGCACCGCAAAACTACCTTTATTTGCACCGTTTGCAAGATCGTGTTCATTGGCGTCGGGAACCTGTTTTACAACCACTGGCATTCTCACAACAAAGATGCTAATTTCATAGCAAGCAGGCACACGTTTTCCAAGGCTTCCATCGTGGAAATGGCTACCCAGAATCAAATACATATCATCGAAGAGTTTGCTGATTTCTTACATGTTGCGGAGTTTGTCTGCAAAACTTGCAGGTATTTTCTTTGTTTTTGTTTTACCAGGGTGTCCAGCCTCTGGAAATTGTACTTGAAATTTTTGAAACCTCCAAAAAGTTTTCTTGGCTTAATTAATGCGTATTTCAAACTTTTAATTTACATGTGATACTAGATGGAAAGTTTCAAAAGTTTCTGTTACAGTATTTTTCATCATCAAATGAAATTTCGTTACATAACATTTTAGAAATCTAAGTAGTGATCCACAAATCGTACAAAATGTGATAAATGTGAAAAAATGCAAAATACTAGAAATTTATTAAAAAAGTAAAGGATTAGACCGAATTTTATAAATACCGAAAAATATAGGAAGAATAAAATTATAAATACCAGAAATCTTTAAAATACTCTAATAAATTTTATAGGATTTAAAAAAATTTAAATCATTGAATTCTAGTAATCTATACAATAATTCATTATTATAATACCAGAAAGTTCTCCAAATTGATGTATAAATTTTTTTTTGAAAAATCCTTTCATATATTTGAAATATAATTTGTTTTGAATTCGGGAGTATCAAATTCCAGAAATCTGAATAGCGATCCACAGAAGAAGAACAAAAAAAAATCTGATAAATACGAAAAATATAAACACTCAAAATCTATGTTGATAAAACTTTTTTGAAAATCCATTAATCACTAAAATTCTATATAACTTTAAATCCAAGAGTATCTGATTCTAGAAATCTATATACACAAATCCACGAAAGTATAAGAAAATCCTTTGAATCGTATAAATACTGAAATAATATGAAAAATACTGAAAGTACTAGAAATCTATGAATTACTGAAATTCCAATGTCTCTAAAGTTCTAAACGTTGAAAAATAAACGAAAAATTTAAAAAACTGTTTTATTCTTCTTAGTAATTCAAATAGGTAATAATTATTAGTATTTAACAAATATCATAAAAAATTTCTTATTATTTTTAATTTTAATCATGAGTGGAATGGAAAAATCAATTTTTGTCGTGTTCATTTATTTTATAAACGCTTGGAACTTGAGGCACATGAAATTCCATGTAGAAATTATATTCTGAAAAATCTATCGAAATATTAAAAATTCCGTAAACTTTACCTTCTAGAGCATAAAATTCTAGAAATCTTGACAATTTATAAAAATACTAAAAACACTCGAAATCCATAAAATACTCACAATCTACGCAGACTCTTTCCTTAAAAAACTATAAAAGTATATCATTAAATAATAGACAACAAACGAAAAACAAAAAATAAGTTTAATAAAAAAGTATCTATAAATTATTTCGTTAGAGTGATGGTTTTTTTTTTGATAGAATATTCAATACAAATAATGTGAGAAAATCACCCAGGAAATATCCGGGAAAACTCTAAGAATTTTGTTTGTGGAAATAACTGGACATCCTGTTGACAAACTTGAACCTGAGAATTGGTGACTTAATCATAGGTACTGAGGGTTCCATTTATTTAGAATTTTTCTTCAAATTCAAACAGCGTCAAATTCCAGAACCTGAATTATTATTTTTCCATAACACATTTGAAGCTCATTTAACAGAACATACAATTATAATTACGTGAAAACGACAATTAAATTTGAAAAATTCTCTGTAAAGAGTATTTGAGAGGTTTTAGTTCTATAGGACATACTTTTTCACAGGTTATTCTTCGTATCCGAGGAGGAATTAAGTGATCACAATTGTCTGGGGTGCCTTCCAAAAAACGTTCCGATGATCTCAACTGGCATTCCCATCACTTACAATGCGCCCATTACTCCCGTCACTTACAACGCACCCATTACTCCCGTCACTTACAATGCGCCCATTACTCCCAATACTCCCGTCACTTACAATGCACCCAATACTCCTGTCACTTACAATGCGCCCATTACTCCCAATACTCCCATCACTTACAATGCGCCCATTACTCCCAATACTCCCAATACTCCCGTCACTTACAATGCGCTCAGTATTCCCATCACTTTCAATGCACCCAATATTCCCGTCACTGTGACCACCATAAACAATGCAGCAAACTTCAGTGCATTCAATCTTCCCTTTTCTGTAAGTAGCAATTGGTGTACTCAAGAAAAAATAATGTGTCTTGACAGTTATCTGTTTTACCACTTCTCGCAACTTGACAAAGTTACAACTCATTGCTTTCCATTTTCAGCTCCAATTGACATATGACATATTCTGCACCATGTGTAACCTCCATTTCAAGAGCAAGTATGACTTCGATCAACACTCGAATTTCTGGGGCCACGTTCCCAAAAGGCCGCCCCTATTCACGACCAGTCCAACCTACGACAACTTGCACATCTTTACTTGCAATCTTTGCGGCGAGACCAAAATGAGCTTTAAGACCATACAGGATCACTGGGTGACACATTACCCCGTCATCGAGTCTTTCAGCTGTTTCTCGTGTTCGACTTGCAATGACACGACTTTCGAAGAAGTCGAGACACACTGCAAACACTATCACAAAAGCACCAAAATTTGGTGCGCTGTCTCTTACCGCGATCCTCCCATAGCCTGCGTTGTCTGCAAATCTGGTTTCAGTACTGAAGATATGCTGCGCTCTCACATAAACATGCATCACAAAACTGGGGCCATTTCGCAGTCTAAGAAACAAAAGCGTTCGACAGCTCGTCCAGTGGTAAACTTATTATTATTTTATTCTATTTCTTTTTATTTAAAAAGAAAAAAATTATAATGATATCCGAATTTCTAGGGGAGTTGTACCTCAAAACCCTCATGTACCTATACGCCAACCCCCATTCAGTTTCAGTTTAAGGCTTGAGTTAAAATCTCTCAATTTGGCCAGATTTGTGATTTGAATGATTTCTATCTATGTACACATTAATGTTTAATAATAATAATAATAATAATAATAATAATAATAACAATGTTTGCATAAAGATTAATGAAAAGTATTAGTAAATTGTGATTTTTTCAGAAATAGAGGGATTCATTTATAGTAAATTTGGAAAAGAAGAAAAAAAAAGGAAATTTATATTTTGGTTCAGTAACGGATGGTAAATTTAAAATTTTGGTTAAAAAAAATAATTTTAAAAGAAAAAAATGAACTCCTAAGAGAAAGGAAAATAAAATTGAGTGGCAAAATTTCAAAAGATGATGGTATTGATTTGTTAAATAAATATACATTTTTTTGTCTTTTCAAAGTCAATATTAATGAAATTAAATTAATAAAAATATTTTTGTTTTGAAAAAATGTAGAGTTAGTAGTAAAATAAATTTTAAATGTATATTAGGAAATTTTATAGATAACAAGCTGTCCCCGCGTGCTTCGCTATGCGTAGTTATATATTTACAAATTAATAATTGAAAAATAATCACAATTTGTAATTCTAATGAGAGTAAATTCGATATGGAGTCTATTAAAGTTTTCATTGTTTATTAACACTGGGTTAACAATATTCTCATTTAAATTTTCTAAAAGGCAAACATCGTCTAACTTAATATAAACAATCTAAGTTTCAAACGGGTAATAACAGACAAAAGAACATTTATATTGTGCAAGTCCATTTTGTACCAACATCTCATCAATATTTTTAATAAAATTGTATTTCGTATAGCAATATCTGTTACTGAATAAATGAAACCAATATTATGATTTTGTTTACCTTTAGAATAAAATTCATTGGTCTGTCTTATGATACAATATTGTTTTTAGAATCTCAAATATGCAGATTATGAGATAATTTTTAAAAAAACTAGAAATATTTGGGGAGACCAGAAATATTCGTGATGTAGTGAGTTTTTGTAATTTTTTGTAAAGTTTCTAATTTTCCGATTTTGTGACCATATGTGATTTTTGATTTTGTGAATTAACAATTTTCGTGAAATTTTGTGACTTTTCATGATCTTATAATTTATCATAATTTTGTGATTTTGTGAAATTTCATGATTTTTTGTGACTTTTCTGGTGAGTGTGTGTGATATTTCAACAGTGTAGGTGGGGGAGTAGGCAATATCAGTTTGTTGATAAAAATGAACCTATAACCTTCAGACAAACATGGTTAACAACCATTCAAAATTTCAGAACGTTTCGTGCAGTAGTTTTCAATTTTTTCAGGGTACAACATACAGACAATCACTTTTATAGATATAAATTTATTTACAATTATTAAAAAGTAAAATGAAAGTAAAGTCAATAGAAAGATAATTTAAGACATGCGAGGTTAAGTATTAGATGTATTTTTCTGAAATCAAACAAATTAGATTAAATATAAAGTAAGATTCTTGAAAAATATTTTTTTAATTCAGATAAAAACCAGCTAATAAGTAGAAAATACACAGTTTATATTCAATGTAAATAACAACGAATGACTTTTTTTATGTATACATAATGAAACTAATTAACATTATTTTTACAATGTTTATTGTTTATGCAATATATACATAATGGGAATTGAGGGAAAATAACGGAAATTGACAGAAAATGACAGGAAATAAAAGAAATTGATGTTTGTTATTTTTATATTATAATGTTTATATTGTTTACGGAATATTGTTATGATGGGAATTGACGGGAAATAAAGGGAAAATTTTAATGCCGCTGAAAATAAAAATTGTAACATTTTTTTGTGAAAGAACTTATTATAAAACCTTTTGTTTGTAGATTCTTCCGAGGACGTCTCATCCGAAACCAACAGTGAGTCTTTTGTCTCAGACCTCACTCATCGATGATGATGTTAGTATTATCTTGGACTCCACGAAAGGTGTTCCATCTCCATCTGGGACTGCGAACAAAGAACTAGTCAATGAACCTGAGGTAGTGACGATATGCGACAGTGACGATGCTCCACAGGAGGTCTGCCAAAACATTTCCGAAGTAACAGCTGAAGCGACTGTCCAGCCAACTGGTACTGAAATCACTGCCCAGACAACTAGTACTGAAATCACTCCCGAGGTTGTCGAAGAAGCTGACAAAACAAGTCGAGAAACTCCCACAGAACCTTCTCAAAGTGAAGATGCAAGGCCGACTTTGAAACTCAGGGTGAAGAACCTGGCTGAGCTGCAAGACCCAAACGTCAGGATAGTGAATACAGATACTCTGCAACGGGACCCGAATACCGAGACACAGAATCCAAATGCCAGTTCAAGCAAAGGTTTTCAAGTAAGTAACTTTGTGAATAACAGATGTGAATAGTCATGTCGAGAGATTTTTTTAAATACTTCCAGGATTGTCAATGGGGAAGTTGCATGGAAATTAAAAATCGAATTTGGCAACATATGTATCTATTATTTTCGAAAAAAGAAATCGATACGTATTTTTTTGTTTTCTTTAAAAAATGATTGTTTTAAAGATATGGGAATTTTTTGTATCGTATACATGGATGTACTGAGTATGCAAATGACTTCACTGTTTTTGAATTTTCAAAACGATGTGTTTCCGTCAATTTTTGAGATATGACAGAAAGAAAAGACACGTGTCTGATATTTTTTGATAAACTGGAACGAGAATCACTACGAACTTGAAGATAATTATGGAACGATTACGTTTTATACTATGCAGTGTTGTAAAATTTTATATACGTATATATTATTCAATTCTTTAAAATACTGTTTAATTTACTTCAAAATTTTTTACAGCACGATCTTATATTTTACGAATTATTTTTTATAAAGTATCTTATATAATAAAATGTTGTAATTTTTATGACTAATGTAGTAAACGTACTGTTTCGCGTCAGTTTCACGATTTAAGGAGTGTAGAGTTGTTCAGGCCAGAAGAAATGCTCACAAGCAGCTTGACAATTTATTTTCCAATACTTATACATGTATATATTTAATCTTCGTTTGTTAACGAGGTTTGTTATCTTGTAATTTGCAGAATGACAACCATCGAAATTGGCAACAATACAACGCAGGTGGTTACAACTTACAAACACCATCGCTGCAAGTGTTCATTTGCGACTTGTGTCCGGTCAATGTATCTTTCAATTCGCACGAAAGCTTGATAGAACACACGATGAAAGATCACATTCATCTCGTATGTAAAATCTGCTGGATACATTTCAGTACCACTGAAATCCTGAACCAACATCTTCAGGAATTTCACTCGATCAAATTATTGTAGTAAATTATTGTAGGTTTAAGAATGTTTCCGATTGCGCCATAATGAATTTGAAGACGTTAAACTTCATCAGTTATTACATAAGTTTAAGCCTTTATGATCAAATTACAGTAGAAAAAGTTTTTTATTTGTTAGCATTCTTAGTTGTTTGTAAATGCAAATACTTGCCTTTTTTTATGTACAAATTGTGAAACTTGGATTTTAAAAATTTATAATATAGTGTTTATTTCATTTTAAGTTACATAGCAGAAAATCCGAACGTTTTGAATATGTTTTCTGCTATATTCGCGTTTGTGTATAAGATAATCGATCAAGCGATTTAATGATATTTATTAGAAGAAACTGTCCAAGTCACTGAGGAAAAATGTTTATACAAGACATGTGATTCGTCAAACAATGCAATTATACATCTTTATACGAAAAGAATGATTTGTTACTTACCTTACTCATTTGCAGTGCAAAACCATTGTTTTTCTTTCGGCAACTTTTTTACTTTCCGTTGTGCATACTTTTTTGGCACTTGGTTTTATGAGTGCAAAAATCTGCACAGTTTCTAACTTGTTTTTCAAATTGATTTTTAATGTGGAATCTGTTTAAACGTGTGTTTTAAAAAACAAAATGATATTTTCGCACAAGTAGCAATTAGATGTTGGCTTTTTAGTTGGGACTCGTTAAAGTCTTACTTAACGTTGGAGGTGTTGTGTTATGCAATGCAAATTAAAAAAAAATCGGCATTATGTTCAGATTTGTAAAGGTCGTACAAAAATGGTGGTATGTCAAGAAGTAAAGTTTTATTCCCATCTTATCATTTTTATACATTACAGTTGGAGTCTAAATTAGTTGATTTTCTCTTAATATTTTTACTAAATAATAAATAATTATTAGGTTTTTCACTCGCACGTATGGAAATTTTTCAAAACTTATAATTTTTACATTAAATTTTGAAACGTAAATTTAATAAACAGTTCTTCGAAATCCTTCATGTTCATATTTACGAAATTTCAATTAACGCATAACTTAAAGAGAAAGTTTGAAATTTCACTTTTGTTTTACAGTACAACTTTCTTTCTTCAAGAAAATATCTTTCATCTATTTTGACATCGTTCCTCATAAATTTCACAAACTGTATATATAACACTGTTTACACCATGTCCTCAAAATATTTACGTAAATACGTGCACTCTAAAAAAAAAAAATTTTTCATACATTATAATAAGTAAAAAACAAGTGGTAAATTTACCGTATAAAAAATTTTAAATGTCTTAAAATTTCAGTACAATTAAACAGAAAAATTTAGATTTTTTGTACAGGGTCTTATTTATTGGATCTGGTGAAGATGTGAGGAAATGCAGTGAAAAAACACGGTATATCCCGATTTGAATGGGTGTGGAATAACTCTCACGAGCGATCTCGACGTAAGGAAATGGATGTGAGAGCGCATGATTGAATAAGTGAATTTCACTGAGGAAGCAATATATGGTTTAATCACGTGCCGAGGGTGCAATTTTTCGTCTTGATACGCGCGTCGCGAAGTGCGAGAGAAACAGTCTTGAATCGGCTTTTCTGCGACGTCGCTGCCTTTGGCCGGTAGTCTTCAATCAACTCTTATCAACCCGAACAATTAATGTGCTCCCATACCGTCAAACGTGAGAAATCACTTGTCTTATAATTGCATCTTTTCAAATCCCTTGCACCCTATCAATTTCTTTTTTTTTACATCAATTGATGAATAATTATTTACATGACCGTTCGTATATTTGAAATTACCTCAAGTTGATCAACCGTCAAAGTTGACATTTTTTATTTCTATTCATAATTCAGAGTTTTCTTTTTTTTTTAAATCCAGTATCAACAATAAGTTTGGCATAGAATAAAAAATTTAAATCTAATTTAAAATTATCAAAAATTCAAAAGTTTGAACGGATAATGAACCTTGCAGGGTTTTTAGGATTATTTTTAGTAGAGAATTTTTTGAAATTTTCAAACATTTTTACTTTTTTTGCATTCTATTAATATGGCTACCTAATTGCTAATGGTAATTTTTGACGTGTTTCTATGGTTATATGGAAATCATGTGTGAAAATTGTATGTGCTCCCTTTTTAGTTTTGTGAGTGGTGTGGGGGAGAGGGGGGAATGGGGGATGTTCCACGTCTAGGTATGACCATTTTTGACAAAAATTCTTTTAAAAAGCAAGAAAAATTGAATTTCCGCTAATAATTAACGTGAGTTACACATAATTATTGAAAAAAATGTAAAAAGTTAGTGAAAAAAGAGTTTGTAGCTAGACGCACCCGAAACGTTTACGATGAGTTTCAATGAATTAAAGAAGGTCTTATAAAGCATTTTTTCTTAATTGAATAAATTATTATGAATTATAATATATAACAAAACTCTTCGAAATGGTCAAGATTTTTTCGAGATTTCTATAAATTTTTATACCATTATCGATGTTGGAAAATTTTGTAGAGAAAAAAAACTTTTCAAGTCTTTTTATCATAATCGGGAATTATAAAATGTATAATAATAAAATATATAAATATATATTTATTTAGAACTTTTTTTAAAATTATTTATTAAATATATTTATTAGTATTCATTTACAAATCAAATATATAAAATGTATAATAATAAAATCGGGAATAATAAAATATGCCTAATTGTTTCGATTTTGAAGAGAATTTTTTAGTTTTCGAGTAAACTTCTGATACATTCTTGAAAACTTAATCAAATTCCCACAAATTCTAATTTTTTTTTGTACCTTCATTATTGTTGAAGATAATTAATAATAATAATAACAATTAGTAATAAAAAACTTAAAAATATATATGAGTTTAAAATTTTTTTTAATTTTCTAACTGTTTATAACTCAGGTTTTTGCTTAAAGTAGGCATTTTGAAAGATTTTATATCGATTTCCCAAACATTTCGAATTCGAAAATTTGTTTTCAAAAAAACAAAAACTTCAACTTTTGCTATGAATAATCCAGTTGTTAAAATTCGTGAAAGATTGTTAAAAATTCTTAAGTTTTCGAGAATTTTTAGGCTGTCTAATAGAAAAAATGTAACTTAAGTGTTAATATTTATGAACAGAACTATCATAATTATCTTAATAATTATGTTTTTAAAATTATATAAAAAATTATTTCCAAATATCCTAACTATGGTCGGAAAATATGATGAATTTTCCTAAGTTTAAAGGGAGTTTTCGGTAAATTTCCAAAACTTTCATGAAAACTTCATCAAATTTTAGTAAGTTATAATTTTTGCTTTGTATATACCTTCGTGACTGTGTAAGATTATGGGAGTTTTTCCCTACAACTCCAACACATTTGTGAAAAAAAATTATAATCAGAAAAGTTAGATTACTAGCCAAATTTTCAAGCCACACCAAAACGTTCATAAAATATTGAAATCTATTTAAATTCTCTTTTCTACGATATTTATAAATCCTCCGCGGGATTTCAATTTTTTTATTTTTGTTCTCTCCAAGAATTTTGTTAATTATTTTTTTATTATAAAGAACTTCCCAAAAACAGCCTAATTACTTTGAAGTGTTTTTTCACATTCAAAATTTTCATTTTACAACATTTCAAAGATTTTCGAGAAGTATTCGATACTCGACAAGAATTTCCATACACTTGGTACATTTTTCCCAAACACGATGAAATATCTCAAGTCAGTAAGTACGTCCGAAAAAAAATTTTCAAAATTCAAGAAAAACTTCGCAAGTTTCGATTTCGCAAGAGGCTTAATTTGCGCAAAGCCAAAGGTCGTTGTCAATGGTCGGCCGTTTAAAATTAATTCCTCGCAATCCCGGGCGGTGATTGCTCTTCAACCAAGTCGAAGATGGGCAGTCGAGTGACCCTACGCGGCCCTTAAAACAATCCCATTGTCGCTTACAGCAAAAGCTTGTTTCGCAATTAGTTACATTTCCCATTGTGCCACGAGTGACTTCTCTAGCCGAAGGTTAATGAACATCACTTAATTTTTGATTGGGAAGCACATGCAATCGAAATGTTGATTAATCTCTATAGCTTTTATTTTTCACATTAATCTCTTCAGGTTGTAACAAGTATCCTTTTGATTTTTCACCTCATTTTTCTATTAAAAAAATACATGTGAAAGTACACATAAAACAGAAGTTTCTTGCTATTTTTTTAAAAATTTGAAATTCGGTTGATTTTTTCAAATCTTGACCACAGTGCCGAAATCTGGAAGCTGAAGATATTTAGTACTATGAATTCTAAGGCTTGCGAATTTTTGTTTCTATTTTAATTCAAGTCTTCTTATTTCTAGCTTTTTGATTTTACTCTACCGGTAATGATGATTATTTTTAAATTTACAAGATTGTAAGTTCATAACTGTTTTTTCTTTCGATTAAAAATTTCAATTAATCTTCATTAATTCAAATCTATCTTATTTTATACACATAGTCACGATAAATTTTTTAGCATCTTTTATTCTTATAAATGCATAATTTCATAAAAAATTCCGAGAATTCCTCGCATTGCAATTAAGGTTGTCGCAAGGTGCAAGACGTATATTTAATGCCCTAATCCGTTATTTGCCGAAACACGTGATTCTTCGGTTCTCTCTGTCTACCCAAATCGTAACTAATTTTCTGTCTCTTGTTCATTCCTGGATTCACATCACCTGACAATCGCTTTTTCTTTTTCTACACGTCACCTTCTTTTTCCCTCCCGTTTATTGTTCCGTAACGTGAAATTCATTGGCATGAATGGCATGAGGCATGAGGTGATTTCAGTCTCGTGCAGTCAGTGGTTCGAGCGGGATCAATAGTTCGAAATTTCATAAAAAGTTATGAGACTTGGCAGTAAAATTCGGTGATACTTATTTTTCGTCGCTGGAACCATTATTTGGATAAGCTGGTAATTTTTTTCGTTTTTCACAATTTTAAGTTAAATTGTTCGAAACATTTTTTTTTCAAAAATTGGATTTCTTGTAAATTAACTAAACTCACAAATTTTAATTTTGGTAACGTTGTACTTTTTTTAAAAAATGCTCTGAATTCAAACTTGAAAATGTAGAATTTATAAAACTTTATTCTGGATTTATGTAAATTAAACTTCAATTTTACAGAGGAACACAAAATATTTTCTGGTGATGTTTTTGCAAAAACGAATGCTTTTGGTCACTATTAAACCAACCTTAGAAGGTTTTTTAATGTTTGCGTTGTTTGTCCAAGTTATTAACAATAATAAGAAGAAACGTGAAATTCGGATGTATATGTTCGATTTGAAAAAAAACGAGTTTATCGGTCTTGATGAGAGGTATCCATTCCCCTACTTTTTTTTCGCGAAAAAATCACTATTTTAGCAATTTCATTTTGCTGGGATAAGGGTCATTTTTTTTCTTGGAAAGGGCTATTTATTTTTTCGGGTCTGTGTCGAATTTCGGCCAAAGGAGATCGGCATTCAAGTCAGTATAATTATATACTCATCCAAAAGTTGTATTTTGTTCCACTGTGTTTTTAATCTTCAGTAGAGGTGATCGAGAAATTTGAAAAAAGGTGAATTCAGGGTTTGAAAAAGTGAAATTCGATCTTGAGGGTATGAAAATCTGAAGGTGATAATTTTTCGAACAATGATCATGAATCTTTAAGCTCAAATTCTTAGACATGATCTAGAAAAACTAGCATGGAATTTTATAATCCGATCACAAAACATCCAAATTTTTAGTATGAACTCTCCCAATATGTTTTTTAACTGAAATACTATAATAAAAACGCTCTTAAATATCACGAAAAATTTTGCAATCCAAAAATTAAAAAGTTTGATAATTAGATTTCTTCTGAAAGTGGGCATTTCAGAAGTTCTGGTATCGAACTCTCGACATGTTAAAACTTTGATAATTTATTTTTAGAAAATAAATTAAGAACTGCAATGTTTTGAAGGAAAATCCCAAAATTGTTTAAAATGTTATTAACTCAAATGGATTTTTTTAAACCGAAATTTTAATGTTTACGATATAGTAAAGAATAAGTTCATAATTCATAGAAATTTTTTATCTTTTCTTAATTAAAAAAACCTTTTTTATAATCATACTCGAAAATAAGTAAAATTTGTCAATATATACAGGATGGTCCAGTTTAAACGGACGATATTTTAACCAAATTTTTTTCTTATTTTTCTGAATCGAAAAGTCCTGTGCCACTTTTCACGAAACTCAAAAACAAAAAAGTTATTCAAGTTTGAAATTTAAACAATAAATGCACTTTTTCGAGGAGTGGGGATAAAAACCGCAAACCAAACTTTACCCAA
>JAPYZL010073002.1:0-10926 GCA_030522825.1 Platygaster orseoliae | reverse complement strand
AAGGTTATAATTTAAAAAAAAATCAATAAAAATAAAAAATATTTTTCAACTTTTATTCCTACAGCATCGAATTCTAAAAAGTTTTTAAAAAATTCATAATGCTCGTTTATTACTCCAAAATTAAAAAATTATAAAAAATACCAAAAATATGAAAATAAGAAAATCTGAATCTCGAAAATCACGAAAATCGAATCTCGTTACATATAACACAAACATTAAAAATATGTGATTCTAGACTTCAAAATTAAAAATCACAAAAGTGTTTCGATTGACTTAATACTAAAAAAATACAAAAACGTAATGTTTATTGAAAACTGAAATGAAGTTATGAAAATAGTCAGTTTTTTTAATAATATAGCATGAAATTATAGATTTCTGTATAATGATCCATAGAAATCTTTGAAAATTGTTGAAAATACCATTTAATAAATGAAAGTTTATAAATTACATGCAATATGAAAATTTCTTGTAATATGTGAAATACCTAAAATCCGTGAAATTATAATTTTATTGAATAAAAAATCCATAAAACTATGTAATATTTTTTTTTCATACTCTCTTCATATGTTCCAAAAAATACTGGTAAAATTTCGGAACGGAGAAATAAATACTCTTCGAGTCATGAAATTTTCAAGCAGTTAATTTTCAATGAGATTATAATTAAAAAAGTTTTGCATATGATAGTAATTTTCAAACAAAGAATTCAAAAAAAGTATTTCACGCCAAAAAAAATGCAATAATTTGCATTCAAACGACTTTTTTTATTAAAATAAACAATCCTTTTCATCGACGAACTTTTGGTGTAGATTGTAAGAGTTAAAATTTTTTTCTGGTATTATTTTCCTATTATTATATTCTTTTTCATTTTTCTCTTCAACATTGTCATTACAAATTGACTATTTCACGTTCAATTTACATACTAATTTCTTTATACGTCTACATTATTTTATATTTAATTTCACTTTATAAATCTCAAACATTTAAAAAACGAATTTTCAATAATTAAAAACATTGAATTTATCGCGGTATGAAAAAATCTTTATCGCGCTTCCAGAACTCAATTGACAATTTTCCCATCCTGTATCACGTCAGTGAACGAAAACTTGACAATCTTGATGATCTGCGAACAGGTTGGGACACTTTTTATCCTTCTCGCGATGCTGATAATCACGGGAATTCGGCTTTTTTGCGTTGCCTGATGAAACGCAATTTGATCGAATCAAGACGCGATTGCTGGCAACTAATTGCAACCTGATTCAACTTCAGGAAAGTTAATTCAGTTCTGATCAATACTGAATCTGTGATCAGATATAAATTCAGGTTTATGTAATGATTACGTACTCTGATGTCTCGCCGATGGGCGGAGATTGGTTAGCTTCTTTTCTTTTACCTTTTTTTAATAATAAAGACAGCAAATCAATGTCTGCGATTGAAACAAAAGAAATTTTTTCTCACTAATCATTACGGTAATGTAATTAAACGTTTAATTACATTTGTGCAAATGGATTTTGAAATTAGCTGATATTAGCATATGACGTCACCATGATGTCATGACATGACATGACATTATTATGACTTCATTATGATGTCATGACATTACATTAATTATTACTTCATTATGATGTCATGACATGACATGACATTATTATGACTTCAATGTGATGTCATGACATGACATGACATTATTACGACTTCATTATGATGCCATGACATGACATTATTCCGACTTCATTATGATGTCATGACATGACATGAAATCACAAATGTCAAATTTCATTGCGTTAAATTGCATGGTGCTCACGATTACCCAGTTTGACTTTATACAATTATTTCGCTCGGAAGATTTGGGACAAGTCCACAGCTTTTTTCGAAGTGTGACAGTCAGGACACTGCTATTTATTTTTCAGATCACATGGATCGACGGTCTCGGGAACGTGCTGTACAAGGGTATCGAGACGACTCAGGAACCGTACGCGGACGGACCACTTTTCACAGTGAGATCCGTCTTGACGGTAATGCCACGAAAGGAGCACGACAACACTACCTTCACGTGCCAAAGCCAAAATGCAGCCAATCGTACGCCACATAGTGCCAAGCTTCGAGTCGAGGTAATTAAATTGTTTTCTCTTTTTTTTGGTTACAGCAACCATTAATTTAGTAAAATACGAGCCCACTAAAGTTTTGGGTATTACAACTGAAACTTTAGGTATGATAACCAAATTATTGATTATTGCAATCTAAGTATCAGTTATGAAAATTAAGGATTAGTTGCTGTAACAGGAGCTTTGGTTGTCGTAACTATAGTTTTGGTTATAGTACACGGAAAAAACAATATGGTTGTCACATCCTCATAAATAGTAACTATTTTCATGGTCTAGACAACCACATTTGTGGTTAGTGCAAAAACATTAAAAGTTACTGCAATTTTTGTGAAGCTTGTAGTAACTTTTACTGTGGTTGCACCAACCACAAATGAGGTTGTCTACACTATGAAAATAGTTGAGGCAAATGTTACTATTTATGAGCTTGTGACAACCATATTGTTTTTTCGGTGTGGCCAAAAATTTGATGATGATAAAATAAAATAAAACATCAGGTATTATAACCAAATTATTGGTTATGGCAACCTAAGTATCAGTCATAAAAATTGAGGTATTTGTTATTTAAACAGAAACTCTGGTTGTCATAACCAAAATTTTGGTTGTAGTATCCAAAACTTTGGTGAGTCTGTTTTTGCTAAATCAATAATTGCTGTAACTAAACCATTTCTCTCCTTACAGTTTACAATTTGTCCATATTAAAAATGTAAGTAAAATATGTCACGCCTCAAGGGGGAGGGAGGGGGTTTTGCAAAACGTGACCACTTGTGACTGTGAAGTAGGGTGGTTTTTGTGGAATGTGACGTTCAATTTTTTTAGTAATAGCTTTTTTTGGAATATCTATATTTTTTTAGCTCATTACGAAATTCATTTTTTTATAATAATATAATATAATAGTAAGCTTTTCAATACGTTGCCGACCATTTTCCCGAATCCCTTTTCCCGAACGGTCATTTTCCCGAAAGATCTTTTTTCGAACGGCCATGTTCCCGAAAAACCATTTTCCCGAACGGTCTTTTTGCCGAATCCGTTTTCCCGAAGAGTTTTTAATTTTCTCGAACGGAAAATTTTCCTATCAACCTAATGTCTAAAAATGCCATGGTTACGCGTTTACGATTTTAAAATTTAAAAATTGTAATATAAATTTTTAATTAATAAATAAAATTTTTAAATTATATTTATAAATTAATTTAAAATAAAATTTTTAATTAGAATTTTTTATTTTTGATATAAAATAAAATTTACAATTTTTAAATTTGAAACTTTTACCATTACTCTTTAATTGAAAACTCTTCTTATGAAATTCATAAATGTATACATTTGAAATAAAAGTGAAATTCCAACCGAAATTCGGAAATTAATAGTTTCGGGAAAATTGTCGTTCGGGGAAAAATACTTTTGGGAAAATGGACATTCGGGAAATAATGCGTTCGGAATAATGACATTTCGGGAAAATAGTCATTTGGGAAAATGGACATTCGGGAAAATGACCGAGAATCTATTCAAAAATATATTTTATAATCATAAAAGCAATAATTTTGTATATTTCTGTCATTATATAAGGTATGAATTTTTCATTTCCGCCACTTTTTAAATTTTTTATATTTCTATTATTTTTATATGATTATCATTATTTTTCTTTTAATATTATTATTTCTTTTATCATTATAATTTATTATATTTTTATCAAATTTTTTTTTATAAATAAATTTTTTTTATTTTTATCTTTTATTGTATTTATCTATATATTTTATTTAATTTTTTATTACATTATTTTTCATTACATTATTATTATTTTATTGTTATATTATTATTATTATTATTATTATTATTATTATTATTATTATTATTATTATTATTATTATTATTATTATTATTATTATTATTATTATTATTATTTATATTTTTTATATTTTATGTTTACATTTTTTATATTTCTATCATTAAATATAGAAATGAAGACTCTCGTCGATTTCTTTTTTTTTTCTTCTATTTTTCACACATATATTCCTGCAAAAAACCAAATTAACAACTACTATGATTACACGCCTGATTTCGAAGAATTTCAATTATTTTTTGATTTTTTTTTTCTCGTACGTTAACGTTGACTTCAAAATTTTCAATATAATTTGAAGTCGAATCTGAAAAAATTTTAAAATTAACTGAACAAAGTCTTGATTACTTTTTATACTTTACAACAGCAGAACGTGGGAGAATCGAGCATTTTCCAATCATTTTTCAAGTGCTTTTCCATTTCATACTCATTCCGAGAATTTATAATGAAACTCTTTCCATTGGAGTATCGGCTGGGCACTTTCTTTAAAGTTACAATTTTATGGATATTCAAGCGCACTACTTGCAAAACTTTTTTATTCACTTATTCAACTCGATATTGTAGATTTTCACGGAACAATGAAAAGTTTCTTTTCTTATGTACTTTGAATTCTCAAGTAAAATTAGGAGATTTCACGTTGCTTTAAACACTGATAGTGATACACTTTATATTTTTGTGAATCAGTAAAAAAAATATTCGTTGTCGCAAAAATTAAATCATATCCTTAGATAAAGGAAATAAAAAAAAATAAATTATAATTCCATTCAATTTTTGAAAACCTCAGCAATTTTCCTAAATTCTTGTAGTCTCATTTTCCACGAACGACCACGAAAAACGTAAAATCAAACTTGCAAACGACTTCCAATCCACCCATTGCCGGTAATTGTCATAATGGTAATGCAATTGGCCGCGTTCAATCGCGCTTGTCTACGAGCAATATTTTATTTCCAACGGTCGACGCTCATGTTAATGCAATTCAACGTCCCAAATTGATTTCATTCCCGGGAGTAAAAACTGAAAACGTGACTGTACTTTCGCGCGGAATTATATTCGCCCGAGACGTGTCTCGCTCGGGTTTCGTTTGGCGGGACCAAAAATACGAAGGACTAAAAAATGGAGGAAAAAAAATGGCAAAAAGTCCACAAAGAATCTTCAAATGCATCGAGCGACTCTTCGGGACGGAACTTTTCCTAACGAAGGATGAGCCCGTTCCCGGGGACTTGTGTTAAAAGTTTTCTCAATTCGCTTGGTATTCCCAACCAGGTTCGTTACGCGCCGAAGGTTACGCTAAAGATTCGATCGGGGCTGTCGAAGAACGACAAAATAGTCGAGGGCACCGAGCTCAGATTCCGCTGCAACGCCGAGGCCAATCCACCTGTTCAGGAGTACAAGTAAGACGCGACTACCGAACTTTCGGTCGACTCTGATAATCTATTGATGGAGCGAAACGAGGTTTTGTTGCGGGGCACTTTCCATTTTCGAGAACTGACGTTAAACGATTAGCTTATCAAACTTTCGATGAGTTGTGATTCAAGTTGATTCGGAAAAAAAGAAAATTGCAACCTAACGTCGTTCGAGAATTCCTCATTTCCATTTAATACTGCCCTAAGATTGCAGACATATTGCAGTAACGTTGCAGAAATCTTGTAGGAAGACTGCAAAAACGTTGCTGCAATATGAAAATGTACCTTTTAATTGGATTTGCAATGTTGCATACATACTTTAGCAATATTCCAGTAATGTTGCAGCAATATTGTTGTTTTAGTAATATTTAGTAACGTTGAAAATATTACTGATAAATTACAGACGAAATTATAGAGTAATATAAACATTTCAATCTTGCAACAATATTGATGAAACATTACAAAAGCAACATTTCAACGAAAAGATCTCATTCACATTGAAGTAACACTTCATATACAATTTTGTAAAGATAATATTACTGGTACATTGCAGCAATATTATACGAATTTCTCCAATATTACATACCAGCTGGGTTCATAAATTCATGGTGCTAATTGTAAAATGGACTTTGACAGTAAACATTTATAACTTATTTTGCTCTGAAAAAAAAGTGAATATGAGTTTTCATTTTCTGCATTTTCGTGCAATCATTACCGTGAGTAAAGACTCTCAGCAAAATTTTTTGAGTGTGAGAACCAACTTTATTTTTCTTAAATTTATTTCATTTCAAATTATATAATAATTGAACAATATTATTATCGTATGATTCATATTTATTGAATGATTAAAATAAAATTAAAATAAAATTATGAACAATTAAAATATATTATTGTTATTGTATGTTAATTTGATTATTTTAAATCATATATATTTTTCTTCAAATTCTCGATTTAAAAATAAAGCATTTGTTTATTGAAATATTTTTCAAGTTTTGAAAATTCATTCATGTATGCATTTTCGTTTTCGATACAAAGTCAAACTATAAACGTACGTAAAAAAGGAAATTGGAATTGTCATTTCTTAAGGGAGTGACACTTTTAAACACGAGTCGTAAATGGCATACTGAACACATCAAAAATCGCGACTTCAAAAATATTAAAAAATTTTAAAAATCATGGGCCATGGCACAAGAAAATACACAGGTATTTATTTCGTTATATAGTATATTTTTGTATTCTCTTAAATTTAAATATGATGAAATGCTTGCATTTGTGTTTTTTCCAACGAGTTATGAAAGAAAAAAATTCAATAAACTTAAAAAAAAATAAAGCATAAAAAAAAACATGAAAATGTGAAATAAACAATATAACTAAAAAAGCCATGTAAAAATAAATGATAAAATCTAAAGATATTTTCATTGCAAAAAAATGTAAAATGAATCTCTGATTCATGTTAAAATTCATCAATCTCTGAAAAATGAAAATTCCAGTTTTTTATTGTACAAATGTAAAATAACTTGACTTCATAAAAAAAATGTGAACTTCAATAAATTTTGAAAACACTGTGAAATATTTTATCGAAAAATCTACTCATTGTCCCACTGTAAGAACAATAGTTAAAAAATATTAATTTCAAAATAAACTTCAATATAAACAAAACGTTTTATAGCGTCTTTATTTATAAAATAAATATTGAATATCAACTTGAATATGAAATTTAATATAAACAAGATGTCCACGACTCACGGTAATGATCACATAAAAGCTCATTCTCAATTTCAAAATTAAAGATTTTTCATTAGCAAAACTTTGAGAAATTTTAAATAAAATTGTTGAAAAGTAAAATAAATACTAAAATTAAAAATTAAAATACCATAAAAATACGAAAAAAATGTATTAATAACACTTGCAATCATTTTCAAAGAAACAAGTTTCTTTCTATTTGTTTTTAAAAATGAAATTCTACCAGTAACATACATAACGAAAAATCTGAAAATGCTATGAGATGAATAAAATCTATTCACTTATAGTATTTTAATTGAAATTATCAATAAAATGCAATAAATTAATAAAATTCGTAAACGTTCAAACTAACTTATAAAAATTACTTGGTAAAACTGTTCTTTCGTTTTTGATACTTTTGATATTAACTACTAAAGTCTATATTGTAATGTCCACTCTAAATTTTGTCTCATTATGATAATGAGTTTCTTCATTAAATAGATTCATTCAAATAAATACTATAATAAAATGAATATTAAAATAATAAAGTAAATAAATACTTGATTAAAATAAGTACTGAAATTAAAAATAAAATACTGAAAAAATTAGAAAAAAACGTGCTTAAACCACTAAGAATCATTTTTAAAGAAACAAATTTCGTTTAAATTGTTTTTAAAAATGAAATTCTACCAATAACACTGTGCAACAAAATTTAAGTTTGGAAAAATTGATAAGCTCTCATTAGCAAAAATCGATAGTACATGGCCCCAAACGCATATATGTCGGAGTATTTTCAAAAGCTAGCTCTAGTTTACGAGTAATTAATTAATAACAATTCTGAATTAAAAATCGTATAGCTCCCTCAATTTTCATTCGATTTTAAAAACGAAAAAAGGAAAATCGCTCTTTTAAATTGAGGAACCTATTTCTGCTGAAACATTTGCGGAAAATTGAATTTTTTTGCAATTTTTTGCAAAAATTTTTGCATTTTTTTGAAAGTTTGCAAAAATTTTCGCTAAATTGCATTTTCAGGAATAATGATAATTAATGCCATTAAAAAAATTCCATAAACTTTAATATTCTATAAATTATGATATTTTGAATAAACTTTAATAAAAGTTTTTTAAAAATTAAATAAATAATTACTTTTTCCCGAAAATGCAACTTAGCGAAAATTTTTGCAAACTTTCAAGAAAATGCGAAAATTTTTGCAAAAAATTGCAAAAAATGCAACTTTCCGCAAATTTTCTAGCAGAAATAGGTTTACAACTTGAAAGAGCAATTTTCCTTTTTTCGTTTTTAAAATTGAATGAAAATTAAGGGAGTGCTCCGACATATATGCGTTTGGGGCCATGTACTATCGATTTTTGCTAATGAGAGCTCATCAACTTTTTCAAACTTAAATTTTGTTGCACAGTGTAATATACAAAACGAAAAATCTGAAAATGTTATGAAATAACTAAAATCTGTTTACTAACAGTATTTTTATTTTAAATAAAATACAATAAATTTTTAAAATATATAAACATTCAAACTAACTTAAAATTCCTTGGTCAAACTTTTTTTTCGTTTTTGATACTTTCGATATTACCTGCTAAAGTCCATATTATAATGTCCACTCTAAATTTCCTCTCATTATAATAATGACTTTCTACAACATTTCTCTAAACTTTCAAGTACGCCACAATATTTTTCATAGACTTTTATGACATCAGAATTCCTTCTCTTCACTCCTGTGCCTCCCACCCTTCCTATAACTATACGCTACTACCGAGACCCAGCATCTTCCATTTTCCGGAACTTTTCCGATTAGCGATATTTTCGCCGGTGTGAACTTGGAAATTCAATGCTCTCGTTATAATTTGCCGCTTGTACCAAAGCACGAAAGCTTAGCGGGTAAACAAAGCGGCGAGTTTTCCTTTTCCTTTTTCCCCGCTTCAAGTTCGCTATATCTCGTTATGCGGAAAAATAAAACGCGTTTCATGAATATTTTTTGGCGTGGGTTTGAGACCCGTCGAATAAATGTATTCCGTTTTAGGTGGTACATCAATAAGCAAACGGTTATCGGTGATTACACGACGGACATGATAATTCACAACGTGACGCGCGAAATGCACGACGCTGTTGTGAAATGCGAGGTACACAATGACGTCGGCAAAAGCGAAGAAACGGAAACTCTGGACATCACGTGTAAGTGATGAATTTTTTAGTTATTTTTTGTTGTTCAAATTTATGTGATTATAAATATTAAAAATGCGAATTTTGGAGAATAATGTATTAAACTAAGAGTAGTGATGAATGAAATTAAATCTATTATTATTATTATTATTATTATTATTATTATTATTATTATTATTATTATTATTATTATTATTATTATTATTATTATCGGAATTATTTGTTTGAATAAGTGGAAAATAATAATAACTTTAGAAGACTTTTTTATTGAAGAAATTCATAATTGTTATGACCTAGTGATTAATAAAGTAAAACAACATTACTGAAAATCTACAAGACTTTAAACACAAAGGTATAGAATTTTATGAATTAAGATATAGAAATTTAATAAAATATCTGAACAACTTTTAAATCATACAAACTCTGAAAAAATACTAAAAGTAGTAGAATTCTATGAAAGAACTGTTTTTTGAAAAATCTGAACAAATACTCATAATTTATAAAACTCTGAATCCTGGAGCATCAAATTTGAAAAAGCATATTATAGCAATGTATTAAGTCATAGAAATTTTTGAAAATACTAGAAAACGATAAAAAATCTTATGAATGCTTTAAAAAATATGAAAATACGAGAGATCTTTAAAATACTGAACATTAATGCAGATGTAAATTTTCCATAAATCTATAAAATTACTATAATCCATAGAAATTTAAGTTCAAGAGCATCTTATCCCATAAATATGAAAAAAATATCAAAGAAGCCTTGAAAATTTCATAAATCCTAAAAAAACATGATAAATATTAGAAATCTCATACACTGATAAATTATTTGAAGAAATTTATGATTATACGAAGAAGATTTCTAAAAAAATTATGAATTTTTGAATCGCAGATCACATGGATTTACAAATCCATATTACAAAAAACTACTAAAAAACTAGAAAATTCTTCAAGTTGTAACAATACTAAAAAAAATACGAAAAAAAGATACTAAGAACACTAAGAATCATTTTAAAAAAACGAATTTCTTGTAAATTATTTTGAAACAAAATTCTATTGATAACAAACAAAACGAAGAATCATTAAATGTTCTAGAATAACTAAAATCTATTTATTCATTTTTTTTTAATCTATTGAATAATTGAATTAATAAAATTTCAGGATTCAGATTTCTTTAGCATCAAATTTCAAACACGTGTAGATTTTTTTTTCTTTTGATTTTCTTGATTCCCAAATTTATTTTTATATATTTATATTTTTGTTTTATCCTTTTGAATTAAATTAATTTTTATTTTATTTGAATGTAATTTAAATTTCATTTTTATTTAAATTTTAATTGAATTTTTTGTTATATATTTTGATATTTGACCTTTATATTTATTTTATTTTACAACGGTCAAAATTACAATATTACAATGTACAATTTACAAGGATTATATATGATGTTGTAAAAAGTACGAGATGGATAGTAAAAATGAAATATGTGAAGGAATTTTTACAACAAAATATATTTATTGCTTTAAAATCATTTGACAATATTTTCAATATGGTGTTGCAAAATAGTATATTTTGTAATTAGGACCTAAGGCGTGGCTTTTTGGGCGAGGGCCAATTTATCTGCCGAGGCGTAGCCGAGGCTGATAAATTGGTCTGAGAACAAAGCCACGCCTCAGGTCCGAGTTGCAAACGA
>JAPYZL010072992.1:0-17891 GCA_030522825.1 Platygaster orseoliae | reverse complement strand
CCGCCGCATATGATGTCATCATGATATCACGGCGTGACATGCATGATGTGATGTCACCATGACGGCAAATGATGTTATGTCACGCCGTGATATCATGACGATATCATATGCGGCGGCAAATGTCTGCGATATGACATCACCGCGTGATGTAGATCACTGGATTATCCCTACGGTATAGTGAGCCGTCGAAATCTGAGTTTCCAAACTTCACTCGAGCGCACGGGGACATTAATACTTGATTCCTGTCTTACAAATACATCCTGGGTGTAATATTCACAAAAAGCGACGGCTTTGGTGCAGCTATAAACTATACAAGCTGCAGGTTAGTTCGGTCTCAACATCGGGGTGAGCAGTGATTGGTCCTCCGTACATATTGTCAAGAAACGACCCTACTTGTTCCGTCACGGTGGGGCGTCTCGAGCTAGGGTCAGGATGAAAAGCTCGCGCCGATCAAGCACTTGCCTCAGGCCCGAGGTGAAACTCCATGGCCGTATCGATGCTGTGGATGACGGCGGCGTCGAGGGAGCACAAAAAATTGATCATGCCCTTACTGATCAACCACCGCAAACATTTTTCTTGCCAAAGCAACTTTCCCCGCAACGCAAAAAGTAAATTGCAAGGAGACCTATATTAGAGGCGCGCTTGAAAGTCAAAGCAGGCTTCGAAACTTAACGAAAAATATATCAATATTCCTACACTGTAAAAAAAAAACTTCCCATATATT
Organism: Platygaster orseoliae; assembly: GCA_030522825.1. NCBI lineage: Eukaryota > Metazoa > Arthropoda > Insecta > Hymenoptera > Platygastridae > Platygaster > Platygaster orseoliae. Next base: position 17,167 of record JAPYZL010072992.1, on the reverse strand, counting down.
ATAAGAAGTTTTCATCCTATACATGAATTGCAAATTTTCCATACTTTGTTTTATGATTTTCGTACATTTATATATTAAATCGGAGAGTTGCAAATCCTCTCAAAATTAAAGGTATGAATTTTTTTAAATAAGATACTAGGTGCTTTATAATTAAAGAACGAGGTATTTCCAAAGTCAGAATTTTCAGAAGCGAAAGAACATACAAAATTGCGAATAGTCTCTACATAAAACGTTATTATTAAAATAATTCTACTCAGTAATTATATTTAATATCCATGAAATAAAACATTCACAAAACTTGCGTTTGGCAATAAATTTATCAACTTAACGATCCTCGAAATTTTTGTATATTCGTGTCTGGACATTACACTCTCGTTATTAAACATGTTACAAAACATAAACGTACCTTTCAAATTTTTATAACACTTTCAAAACCACATAATGTCGTTAAGAATTTAGTTCTAATTCAGGGAAATTACATTATGATTCACTTATAGCTCAAAATTCGACCTTGGAATCAAAAAAATGGCAAGTACTAAATCCCTACCTTTGAATTTTTATTTCCAAAACCACACAAGAGTCGCACTTTTCCCTTTCAATGTACCTGTGTAACGTATGAATTTCTCATAGATACATACACTGCAACGTTCAACTCAGTTTTATCAAAAACATTCAATTACATTTATCACTGTTACATCAAGCAATCACGAAAATATCTGATATCACGTACATAAGAAATACGTTTTGGAAGCCATGAAATATTACTCGGGACAAGTTCATGTGAATGGAGCCGATAAGATGCAAAAAATAGCTTTGTCGCTGCGTTTTTACTGGACGTCGAGAAGGTCCATCCGTTTTGCGTGTTTCGCAGTCAGAAAACATTTAATCTATCAGATTAAATGGTTTCCAGCGCTGGAGCAATGAATCTCCACAGCAGCGGGTTATTCTCTCTGTTGACGTTCTCTTACTGATCTTAGTTGGAGTGCGCTCCTCGCAAAATCCCTGCCACATGATAAATTTTCGAATTGAATTATTCGTGCGACTAGCTCATGCACTCGACGTTCCCTAATGGGCATTATGCCGGGGCCCGGAACAATCGACGCGCGCCGACAATCGAGAACAGAATACGAATCGGAACAGCTCTCCAGATGAAATAAAGAGCCAATGAAACAAGAGCTAACGGACGCAATCAACAATGCTTTGTTCTAAAATTGGGCAGTGTTTTCGAGGTTTTTCAATACAATATAATTCGTAGGGATTTTAGGGTCCAAAAAAAAGATGAATTTTTGCATGAATATTTCTGAGTTTTTTTTCTTCATGTCTATGATTTCATTAACTTAAGGTTCCTTTGAAGCCAGATATTTATTTTCAAGAAGTCGCAGGAAAAAATTATGCTACTCTTTTGTTGAAATTATTGAACTTTTTCCAAATTCTTCGAGTTTTCGAACATTCGTTGTTTGGTCCTCGTCTGAGATCAATCAACAAATTAATAATTTAATCAACTAAACTCATCATCACCAATGATCATTATGATCATTAGAAAGATTTTTGTTTGCTTTTTCTGTCGTTATAGGTTAAATATTATTTTTGTGAATTTTCGTGTAATTCCTTTTATGAACAGTATTAAGAACTTGACTTTTTACAACATTTTAAATTTTCATCAAAATGCAACCCTTTGCAAAAAATGCAAAGGAAAAAAATTCCATTGAATCATTTAACTTTCAGCTCCATTAAAATTTTCTACAAAAAATGTATGAACGAATTTTTTCACGACAATTCAATGGAATGAACGATGCGATCCATAGTTTTGTGGTTAATTAAGTATTAAGTGCTATTCATAAAGGGGATAAAATGAAAATTGACGAATATAACTTTGAAGCTTTCCCGTCAGATGAAGTGAATAAAAACTCTTTCGATATATTCCGAGAGGAAAATGCTTGCTTTTCTCATGCTTCAATATAAAACTTGCATTTTTTCACATTGTTGAACAAAATATCGTTCTTGACCAATGTGGAATATTAATATTATCTCATTTTAACAAATGAAATGACATGAATTAGTAAAACAAAGGAAATATTTTGTCTATAGAGTTATCAAAAAAGATTCGTATTATATTTCATACTACATTAAAATATTATTATGAGAAATATACGAATTAGATAAGTAATTTATGCCTGAAGAGGAAAATGACAAAATAGTATAATATGTTCAAGATAACAATTAAAGGATCATTGAAAAAATAAAATTTTTCATGAATATTTCATTAATGGTTAAAAACTGACCATACAGATACAAATTTTATTCATTATCATGCCATAAAGCTTACTAGATTGTTGTTTTCGCTCTTTTCCATTACAAATCTGTTATACGCGTATCCATAATTGTGAATGAGTTATTGAACATATCAGTTGCCACCACATCATGATATGGCTCACGATTATTGAACCCGATCGAATGATCATGATAAACACAGTAATGTTCCCAAGGTAACCGAGGTTACACCAAACTGAACTTCATTGGTGATTTGGTAGTTCGTTTCTGCACCACGAATCTAAAAGCTAAAAAAAGACGGAAAAAATTCACGCAATAAAACGGAAGCGCGGCCGCCTGGCAAAACGCCGGGCCCCGAGCCATATAAACCAGACACAAAGCGTTTCCAGTATCGTAGACGGAGGAAGAGACATTGGAAGAAGACGGGAAATCTGCGATCCAGTATCGCGTTACACGAATCGGTGCGTACATGGTAAAGCTTATTAATTCAATTAGGCGAACTTGAATTTAACTCGCAAACTTCATCTAGTTACAAGAAAAAGCATCGCTTTTAAACTACCAGAATAAAAAAAAAACTTTTAATGCTCTTAAAATCTCGCGTCCTTTGATGAGAGGTTTCATGGTCGGGTAAGACAAAGAAAAGGAGAATTTCTCGAAATACGCGGCCATTATTTCGGGTCAACTTTAGTGAGTTGCATTATGAAAAGTGTTTTCGACTCACTAATGTAAGTGTTGAAATCGCAGGGCACAGGCAGAGGGTGGTTTCGGAGGTTTAAGCCCTACGAAATTTTGAGGAAAATTAACTATTATTCCATATGAACATCGAAGAAAAAATGTTGATAAAAAAAACTATATAAATATTCAAAAAATACGTGTAAGAATAAAAATCATACTTATCATACTCTGGATTCAAAAACTTTAGTGACTTAAAAATCCTGAAATTCATAAAATTGTATCATCGTAACAACATCGTCATAGATGAAAAATTACATAATCCCGCAGGAAACATATATTCTGAATAAAACCCTCTAGAAAATTATGTCTGCCAACGCCCCTGCTCCCCAGACTTGATACTCGTATTGAATAAGTGCCAAAATTATTATCTCGCTTTTTCTTGACAACCAAAGGCAAGAAATATACGCGAGCGTAAATTCATGCCAACAGATGAAACTACAAAACGCTAGTCATTCTCTTTGCATAAGTCCTCTATCTCTAGCAAAACAAGAACGTGGCGAAAGGAAAAAGGAGAGCGCGAAAAAAGTGAGGAAGATTTCAGCTCTCGGTGTGGTGATTTATGTTGCTGGCTCGAATGCAAACCTGCGAGTGGTCGACAAGCGATACCATGCGTCGATGTAAGAGCAAATGTAACAAACTCTTTTCCAAGGTGATTAAGATATTTTACCTCTATTCTTTTTATATTTTATCCAACTTTATCTTCGGAGGTTCTAGCACTGAATTTCGTTGTGACAGAAATATGTTCGAAATAAGGGCATTCTGTAATCTTCAGTAAAAATAATTCGACAAATGTTTTCGATTCACTAATGATTTGTGAAGTGGATTTTCCTTTGCAGAAGATTATATTTTAAAAATTTTTAAACAAAAATCATACAATAAATAGATGCACAGTGTCAACACAGCACACTTCAATAAACATTTCGAAAAAATTATTTCACTGAAAAAAATAATTGCAATATTTATCATTACATCAAATACATATGCATATTTGGAACATACATACATCAAATTCAAAAGTAAATGTTGTTAATAGTTGCATAGAAAAAAAAGATTCTAATGCTAGATACTCTATAACACCTACTTGGAAACCTCAAAAGTTAAGTAAGAAAAAACATGCAAACATTTCTTATATAATATTTTCATTTGTAGCATAGATCTGCCATTTAGGTAATTAACAGACGTCGTGATGAAAAACAGGAAAATCGATAAATCAGTCTGGGTCGGGTAAATTAGAATGTTTATGAATGATTTTGCATTTCGATAGCATACTCCAAGTTACTGTTGAATAAGTTTTTTACATTATGAATCGATGCTTTACCGAGAGCGAAAAATTTGTCACTCAAAGCGCACTAATTTTCATAAACGAATGTACATAAAGTTAGCAGGGCAACATTGGTCTACAATAAAATTGTGCATGCCATAATATGCCGTTAATAAGTTGTGGAAAAAAAATTTGTCGCTCTTTTTTTTATTTTTTAAAAAGCGTTGTCCTGCTCACTTGGCGTCAAGTTAGGTTAGGTCTTCAAAGTTAGCATTACCACTTTCGAATTTTGAAACAATAAGAAGTGAGTTATTCGTCGCTTTTTTTTTTGTAAATTTGTTGGGCCACCAAAAAATTTGTAGCTCTTCAATTTTTTCAAATAATGGGTGGTAATTGTAACTTTAAGCTACAGCACCACTTTCCAGAAAAAAATTTTTTTCTTTCAATAATATCTTTTTTCGGCGTAGTTTATTTGTTGAAAACTTTTTTGGAAGAGATAATTAGAAAAAAATAAATATTTTTTTTTTTATAAACGATCAGTCTGATCGCGTCTAGTGTCGTTAAGTCTGAACCAATAGCTGAGAAACCTAGATTTTTTCCTGTAAATTCTGTCGGAAATTCACGCTACGTTATAGCCGTGAATGTTGTGACGAGAAAAAAATTTTTAAAAATTTGTATTCCTATTAGAATTTGTGAATATATTTGAGAGACGCTATCTCGACGCAGCGCGACAAGATCGCAGACTATTTTATTTTATGAATTCTTGAAATTATTAATTTTTTTAGATTTTCCTACACAACAAATTTTAATTTCAATGTTTTTAATTAGTTATGAGAGTAGAATACCACTGGATGTGCTTAAATGCACTTTTTTTTATAAAAACCTGTGGTTGAACCTAACTTGAAGTTTGGTGAAATCCATTTTTCAGAGATTTGAGTTTCACGCAACAACCTTTCTTAGGCATAAGATTTTTGTTGTGAATTTTTTGTGGTGAGAAAACTGTGGAAGAATGATTTTTTTCCTTTTTTTATAAAGAACCAGTCTGGTCGCGCTTCGTGTCGCTGAGTCGGAACAAATAGCTGAGTCTGAGATTTTTTCCTGTAAATTTTGACGGTAATTCACGCTACGTTATAGTCGTGAATTAGTCGTGACTAAATGAAAATGAAAAAAAATATGTTTTTCAATCATAATTCGTGGATACAGCTGTGAGACGCCATCTTGACGCAGCGTGACAAGATCGCAGATAATTTTTTTTTTAACTGTCAAGATTATTATTTCTTTTTTAGATTCCTCAACACAACAAATTGTAATTTTACTGTTATAGATTAGTTAAGACAGTAGAATACCGCCAGATGTGCTTGATGGAACTTTTTTATTAGAAAAACCAGTGATAATGTTAACTTTGAAGTTTTGTGAAATTCATTTTTCAAAAACATGAGCTTTACTCAACAACCTTTTATAAACTCAAATTTTTTGTTGTAAATCTTTTGTGAAGTTAAAATATAAACAAAATATTTTTTCCCTGCTTTTTGAAAACATGAATTCCGGATGCGTTTGGATTAAGTTGAAACTATCAGCACGAAAAACTTTATTTCCTTATTGAAATTTTTCAACATTATACATTGTGTTATCGTCGTAAATTAGTTGTGACAAATAAATAAACAAAAAATCCTTACCTTCTCACTAGAATTTGGAAATATTACGTAAGAACTTTAACGTGACGTAGCGTGACACGTTCGTAAATTATATACAGAGCTATCTTGAGTGTCTATGAATTTTTTTTCAATTGCTTGCGTAAGAAATCTATATATATATATTTTTTTTTAAAATCAGTTGTGGTAGTCATAGTCGAGCTACACCCTCCTTTTCATGAATTTCGTTTATTTTCCTTTCATAATTATGTGTAAAAAAAAAAATTTTGTATACCTCCGGAGCATGTTTTTTAGGGGGGGGGGGGTGTACCTTGACGTCAAGCCACACTCCCCACCATCAAACATTGATCAAAATTGAAAAAGTGAAGGTCCATTTTTGTCTCTGAATTATGTGTAAATTATGTGTAGAAACAAAAATTCGTTAGGATTGAAAAAAAAAAACATTTTTCGCAAAAACTTGAATTTTGAAAAAATAAACAATTTCGTGAAAATTTCAACATTACCAAAAACTTTGAAAATTTTCTGCAAATTCAATAATTTTTGAACTTTTTAGATATGTTCAATTTCAAATATAAAATGATAAAAAATGTCAATTCCGAAAATTTTGTGTCAATAATTTTAAAAGAACAATAATATTGAGAATATTTGACCTCTTGTCCTCTTGAAAAATTTTAAAAATTATGATACATCGGAAATCCTCATACAGTTTTCAATTTTTTCCAAACTTGAATTTTGAAAAAAAAAAATAGAAAATTTCGTTAAAATTGCAACACTACTGAACATTTTGAAAATTTTTGTGAACTCTATACTTTTTGAACTTTTTGGATATGTTCAATTTCAAATATAAAATACAATGAAAAATGATCTCCTACGACGTGTGTTATACAGTTTTCTTCTGAATAAAATATATTACTTCATTGAATATACCTACTACTTGAATAAAATACATACCAAAAGAGAAGCGGTATTTTTATTATCATACAAGTTTTTCTATAAGCAACTGAACATTTGCGCATAATTTATGCTGTAGGCTGAACATTCCGATAACATTATCTTTGCATTTTTGGTCCAAGTTAATTTCCCCTCCCAAGAACCGTTTCTGGGATCGCCCCTGCTGCGTATAGTAGTATTGGCACTTTGGATGATATTAAGTATAAAAATTGTTTTCCCAAAAAACAATGTTCTTTACATAGATAATCAATACTTTGATTTCATTCCTTTTTAGTATTTATACAATCGAAACAATGTTCTATTGTAAAATAAGTAAATTGTAAATAAGTATAATATTTGCATAGTTTTTATGTGTCAAGAGATTTCTGGCATTTTTCGCATTTCTCAAGTACATACATACGAAACTTTACAGAATTTTTCAGTATCTTCATAGTTTTCTAATATTTTTGTATATATAGCTACATAGATTTAGAAACTCAGTGCTTTAAAATGTAAATTTCAATCTATTTTCAATAGTTTTATAGATTTATGAGATAATCATATTTTTTTAAAGATTTTTCGAATTTAAATATTTGCCCTCGTAATTTCATTTTTTTAAAGTATGTAATAGCTTATGACGTAACAACCACTTTAATTTTATATTTACGAGTGTGAAGTTTGTTTATACATGGAATCCCGAACAAGTCGGAAATCTCGAAAAAATTAAGATAGTTTATGAGATTCTATGACTTTTATCCTGTATCATTTTGCGCAAATCGCAAAATTGTTTGGGATATTTGACAACGAATCTGAACCAATGACGACCGGTGGACCTGCCTATCTGGAATATCTAAATCATTTAATTTACTTTTATCATTCAGAAGAAAACTTCAAACTTGAACAGCGTTTCCTTTATCTCTTTTCCGGATGCAGAAGAAACTGGGCATTGTGTTTTTGATGGATAGTATCATTAAAGATGCCATCAGTCAAGAATTCAATCATCATATGAGTAATGAGTCAAAAAGTCTTTTGCCACTTTTCACAAAACTCAAAATAAAAAAAAGCAACATAAAATCTAAGAAATCTAGTTAGTTTAAACATGTGACTCGGATATATTTTTTGTTGTTGAGTTTCGTGAAAAGTGGCATGAGAATTTTCGACTAGAACAAATATCAAGACATTTGGAAAAAGTCTTGTTCGTTAAGTCTACCTCCATTTGTCGTGAGAGCGCATTTATTGTCTAAATTTTCAGTTTAAATAACTTTAGAAGTTTTAAGTTATGTGGAAACAGTAAAGGACATTTTGACTTGTTATTAAATAAAGAATATTATGTTTTTTTTTTGGCGCAGGTGGTTTCGTACACCCTGTATATATACAGTGCATCCACCTTGAAGTAAACACATTTTTTTCTAAGTCAAAGTTTTTCCATGAAAGGAAAAGAGTCATAGATTTAGGTATCCGTAGGTGAGATATGCAATTCAGGTCTTTTGTTGAAAATAAAGCCTCAAAATTAGGGTCTTAAGACCCTAATTAACTTAACCAAACCCTGATTAACCTAACCCAAGTTTTCAACAAAAGACGTGACTTACATAACTGGCCTACGGATACCAGAATCTGTGACCTTATCCATTTCGTGAAAAAACTATAGGACTTCAAAAAAAATAGTGTTTATGTACTTTCAAAGCTCAAATGGATTTCACGAAACTTCAAGTTAGCACTACCACAGGTTTTTATAAGAAAAGTGCATTTAAGCACATCTAGCGGTATTCTACTCTCATAACTAATTAAAAACAGTGAAATTAAAATTTGTTGTGTTGAGAAATCTAAAAAAATTAATAATTTCAAGAATTCATAAAATAAAATAGTCTGCGATCTTGTCGCGCTGCGTCGAGATAGCATCTCTCAACTATATTCACGAATTCTAATAGGAATACAATTTTTTTTTATTTTTTTCTCGTCACAACTAATTCACGGCTATAACGTAGCGTGAATTTCCGACAGAATTTACAGGAAAAAATCTAGGTTTTTCAGCTGTTGCTTCCGACATAACGACACTAGACGTGACAAGACTGATCGTTTATAAAAAAAAAAAAAAAATATTTATTTTTTTCTAATTATCTATTCACAAAAAATTTTCAACGAGACGAAACGAAGGGTTGCAGCCCGAGGCGAAGCCGAGGGATGTAATCGTTTTGTCCAAAAAGGCATTGTTAAAACTCGCAATACGATATTTTATTTGTAGTTTTCGAATAATGACGTCCAAATATTCGATTATTCGAAAATTTCAAATAAAAGATATTATTTAAAGAAAAAAATTTTTTTTGGAAAGTGGTGCTGTAGCTTAAAGTTACAATTACCACCCATCATTTGAAAAAATTGAAGAGCTACAAATTTTTTGATAGCTCAACAAATTTACAAAAAAAAGCGACGAATAACTTCTTATTGTTCACTTTTTATTGTTTTAAAATTCGCTAACTTTTGAGATCTAACCTAACTTGACGTCAAGTGAGTAGGACAACGCTTTTTTTAAAAAAAAAGAGCGCCAAATTTTTTTTTCCACGACTAATTAACGGCAAATTAGCGGCAAATTCTCAGCTAGTTACTTTTCGATTCGGTGCATTAGATGAAAAGTTGCCCTGCCAACTTGACGTCAAGTTAGCAGGACAACGCTTTTTCAAAAAAAAAGAGCGCCAAATTGTTTTTTCCACAAATAATTAACGGCAAATTAGCGGCAAATTCCCAGCTATTTACTTTTCGATTCAGTGCATTTGATGAAAAGTTGCCCTGCCAACTTGACGTCAAGTTAGCAGGACAACGCATTTTTTAAAAAAAAGAGCGGCAAATTTTTTTTTTTCCACAACTAATGAACAGCAAATTATGGTATGCACAATTTTATTGTAGACCAATGTTGCCCTGCTAACTTTATGCACATCATAAAAGAATCAGTTGCTTCGAAGAACGAATTTGCCCGAGAATTCACCATTCGTTTAGTATCGATAAAAAAATTGAAGATTAAAATAGAAACTTCGCGATTTTACTGTGGTAGGAAAGAATAATAAATTATGTATTTTGACCACATTTTTAAGATCTATGTGTAATGACGATTGACTCTCTCTATAATAGTCTTTTCAAAAAATTTTAGTACTACCACCCCCTTAATAAACATGGGACTTGTCTCTTCTATTAATTATTTTTCTGCACCATCTGTTCTTAAACTTGATCGATTTCAAAAACTATACATTGCATTCATTCCTCTTTCAATTTAACAATAAATGAAGGCGAAACATCTTATTTCAAGAAGATAGAAACTTCAAAGTAACTAGCGAAGTGATGCTTGAGTGATTTAGTTGTGTCTTGAGTGGCAGAAAGTCGTCCATGCTTGTTCAAACGTAAGAAAACGTATTAGAGTCAAGTACAGTGATCTTCAAAGAAAAATGTTGCTTTTGCTGAATTAGCAGAGCACGATAAAGAAAACTTTCTATCCAAAATCGACGTACTGCAAAATTATATATCTTAAGTTCTGAAAAATTGAAGAAATCTTTAACTCTTCATATTTCTCATGTATAGATAAAATTTCTTGATACAAGTTTTCCTCATCAAAAGAAATTGTTGATGATTAGTAAGTTCTCAATGATCTAACTGAACTATCGCCAAAAATTGCACACGATCTAAATTATAACTATACCTCCGATACATCTGATATTCTGTTACTCACATAATGCTATTATACGCTAATTACAAAGCTACAGAAAGCCTGTAATTAACGTACGATAACAGTTAATGACGCATTCCGTAATTTGTTCTTGAAATTCGATAATCAATATTATACTGATAGCAGGATTAAAACTGATTCCGTGTAACAGCTATAATTAACTAGGTTGTGAAAGGCGTTCGCAAAGCGACAGCGAATTTCCTCAATGAAGAAATTTATTCTCACAATATTGACAAGATGCACTTGAATTTCAGTCTAGAATATAAAATTTTCAATTCCAGAAACAAGTGTACATCTGACGAAGCCAAATAGGTAAATAGACCGGGAGCGGAAGCAGTTCGGAACGAATTTCGGTTAATTTTCATCGAGCGACAAGGCTCGAATGGACAGGTGCGTTCTAGTGTTGGAACATAACGTTTTTTCTACATTCCTGAATATTTTTCCGCGCTCGCTACCTTCAATCTGTCCAAAAGTGATGCGCAGTATGTGCCAGTAATAGTTTTTCCCTTCTCCAAGTATTCAATCAAGAGCATTCCTTTTGCATCACGAAATACTGACAGCACCATCACCTTCCAGTTATAAATATTTAAAAAAAAAAAAAAATAAAAAAAAAAAAAAAAAAAAAAAATTAAAAAAAAAAAAAAAAAAAAAAAAAAAAAAAAAAAAAGAAAAAAAAAAAAAAAAAAAAAAAAAAAAAAAAAAAAAAAAAAAAAAAAAAAAAAAAAAATGGAGTCGATCTGAGTAAAAGAAAATTTTGAGCGGAGATTCCAATTACTAGGGCTGAAAGATCGATCTTCTTTAACAAGAATTTGTGTTATAGCTAATAATATTAAAAACTCGGTAATTTGGTATAAGAAGTACGTACGCTAGCAATAATTATAAGATTAACTGAACTCTCTATGTAGCGAATTAATATTAGTAATAAACTTATATGATAATTTAAGTAGAAATATGAAAATATGTATTTATTAGTACATAAGTAATAAGTTGAAATGTAGGTGATGAATTTTATGAGTAATGCATTTATGTATCATTATTAAATAATGCATATATTCTAAAACTTATATACGTTTTATCAAAAGTTTATTCTTAAAAGTTTTCAATGATTCCTGTAGAAAAAAGGGCGAAGGAAAAATGAATCGATCATTTTTTTATCGAAAATCAAAAATCTTTCAAAAGTATCATATGACGAATGAAAATATAATTCTATCGATATATCGATTATTTATATTGACTCATTGCAATTTACTGCAATTTTTAAAAATTATGATTGCGATAAAGATAATTTGGAATTTAAAAATTTCTAAATTAAAAAAATAATCATAAAATATGTAGTTACGTATTTCAAAAACATCAGGACTTTTTTGAACAGTTAAAAACTTAAACACTTAAAAAAAAATTCTGAAAACAAATTGCAACTCGTATTTATTAAAAAAAATTAAGGTTACTGCAATCGACTTACAAATCCATTATTTGGAATTATATTTAATTTTTAAGATGATTTTTTTAAACAAATTTACAGTGAAATGTACGTCAGAAAAAACGGTTAGAAATAGAAATTTTTAAATATTTATGATAAAAAATTCTATCTATAGGAAAAAACAATTTGAGATCACAATAATTTTAGAATTCTGATATTTTATTATATAACAAATTTCGAAAATTGTAAGTATTTTGCATCAAAAACCAGTAGGTCTGTATTCTTATAAATTCTTGTTGGTAGAGCACAAAATTTCTTATTCTTATTTCTTTTTAGTTCTTAAAATTTATGATTTTCGATGAAGACTATTTCATCGAATTTGCTGCAAAGTAAAAAAGTTTAAAAAATCGTGAAAGGAATAAAGGGAAAATAGTTATAGGTTTTGATTTGTTTTACAACATATAAAAAATTTTTAATTAATGATAAATGATCTCTATATTTTGGATGAGAAATTTCGAAAACTATATATTTTACATCAATAAACCGAATGAAATGTATTCTCATTTTGTGTTAATAAATAAAAAAAATATCATCGAATCATTTTCATTTAGTGTAATGAATTCATGAATTTTGAATTTATATTTATTGAAAATGAATATCACTTAAAAGCGAAAGTATCGAAAAAAATGGAGAAAAAATGTACGTAAATGTACATGTATGTAAATGTACTCGTATGGCGAAAAGTTATAGTTATTATTAAAACAAATAAAATATAAAAATTTTGGATTCAACAACATTTGTGTTCTTGATATATTGAATGAGGAAATTCAAAATCGTAAATTTTTTTAGTAATTAGAATAAATAGTGAATGCACATCAATCAATAAAATCTAGTGCATTCTAAAGCAGTTATTTATTGAAACAATGAAAATTTTTATCATATAAAAGTTTTAGGTGAAAACTTTAACGCAAAGTTTGCGAATCATATGGAAATAGCAAGTTCATTCTAGAATGACCAAAAAATCGAAATCTTCATCTTCAATAAAGAACAAGTGACCAAGACAGTTATTTGGTTGGTATTATCGAAGAAAATCGGCGAAATTCGCCCAAAATAAAAAATTATTTTTGATAATTTTATTCTAGGCCTTCCTCCCCAACTTTTATTTTCTTGTATTTCAATGAAATCAACAGAACTAAACAATTCATGAGAGATAAAGTTCAAAATGAATAATTTTCAAAGTATACATTTTCCAATTCATCGGTAAAAATTTATCTAACTCATAATTTTCCTTGATATACTATTTAATTTTCAAGTAACTAAAGAGCAAGAAATTCTTCTACACATGAGTGCCCAAAGCCTTTCTCACATATAAGTATTCTAAATTTCCATATACCATTTCCTTCTCTGTCAAAAAAAAAAGTTATAATACAGCCAACACCTACATACTCATCTTCAGTTTCAACCAACCTTATATGTTTTTTTCCTATACATCTGTAAAAAAGGCCACTTTATTTCTATGGAATGCGGGAACAAAAGCCCCTTTTTGGGGCACTCGGAAATCAGCGGGAAACATCAACAAAAACCCTGGGAAACATTCATTAATCACGGATCAGGCAACTTCTCCAAAAAGAGGATTTCGTTCCTGCGTTCCATAAAAATGAAGTGGCCACTTTTACACATGCATGGGAAAAAATATTGTATGCTACACGAGACAAAAAAATGATTCCAACGAGTGCAAATCCTTTTTCTCCCTTGTAGCATAAATATCTATTCCATGTCCAGCCCTGCTCTAAAAACCCAAAACCTCTTGCAATCACCAAGTACAATAGCCTCATATATCCAAATCAGAGATGTTGAGAGATGTATGGCCTCTGGCGGAATGTGGCTCACGACAATCATTTGCGAAATAAAGGTTAGGCGATGGGAGCAACGGAAAGCAATTAAAACGTCGAAAGAAGCGATATTCGGTCTCAAATGCTGAGAAGCAGACTGCTGCATTCCAGCGGGAGGAAACGAACGCGAGGGGAAAGAGATCGGCTCGGTTTCAGTGGAAGCTGCTGCATTCGCCGTACGATTCGCTCACGTTCTTATGCCGAGAAGAAGAACTTGAGCCCGGTCTTGTCGCTATGTTTTATAAACGCATTCCGCTCGTACCGCGTTGACGGCACTCATTTGGAGTGTCTCCCTAATCCTCATACACCGCGTGGCCATTCTTGTACCCGGCTCTCTACTTGAGGCTCTATCTACTCGCGCCAACTTTGTGTTTTCAGCCAAGGCTGAAAATGCAATTATACGGTACAATTAAAAGAAGCCCCGCATAATGGTGCCCGTAATTTACTATGATCAAAGGCGACGTTTGTTGACAGTGTGTTTGTCATTTTTCTTCTGTTCGTGTTGTTAGAGTTGCAGAGCACTTTTTGATGCTCGTCTGGGAATTAAAATCGATCAAGAGCCCCAGGGGTAAATGAACTTATGGATTCAAAAAAATTTTAACTCTTGGAATACCCCATTGTACTAAATAATGTTAGAAGCACATTGAGCGGATATTGTGCATTTATAATGTCTTCAATAGAAGTATAATTTTAAAATATTCGATGTCAGAACTTTAAAATTCTCGAACTCAGACATTCACTGAAATTATGATGAGTGTTCATAGAAATACGTAAATAAATTCTCCTTCTCACGAATTTTACAGACGCTTTACTATATTATTAAATGTTTTTTTGGGTTTCAATTTGAGCAGAATATTACAAATTCGTTGAAATTTTGAAATGAAATCAGTCTCGAGACGATTCTGATTCTGGATTTTAATAATTTTTTCATACCTGCAGGTGTGCTTCGAAAAATTATGAAATTCAATAAATCCGTAATTCTTCGAGTCATATTTTGATCCAAGCATCCACGAAATATTAATTTATAATATTGTCTTATCACTTCAACCCACTTTTGAATACAAATAATACATGTTTATCTCCTTCGATATAAATTCGATTACTTTAATTGAAAATTTGTTTAACGTGATCGAAATATGGTTTAAGAAAGTAATTGACTTTGCACCCAAAAATTTTAATTTGCTCTTTATAATTCGATCTTTTTCGGACAAAATGAAGTATGTATTATTACATCAATTTAACAATCACTTGAAGGCTGAAGAAAATTTTTTATACTCAAGAAGTCGTGGAAAATGTTTTGCGAAAATTAGAATGTAAAACTGTATTCTATTTCGTATTAGTAGGCAACATTTTTAAGGCTATTTCTTAAAATTGGGTGTAATTTAGTATAGTAATATAATGTAGTAATTATCCGTGTTAATTTTTTGTCGAATTGGAATTAAAAAAAAAAATTTTCTTTATATAATAAAAAAACTTAAAATATTGGCGAAAATAGTATTAGATATAACGACAAAAAAAAGTAAAAACAAAATTTCTGTTCACTATTATAATAAACAAATGAACATAAATAAGAAAAACGAAAAAAAATTTCTTCCTCATGATTAGCGATTTTTCTTGATCAAATTGTATTCGCAATCGATTAATTTTTTTAAATATTATGCACAGAAAATATTCTTTAAAAATTCGTTATTTATTAGTTATTTGATGACTGAACAGGACCAAAAAACTGATGATCTAAAACTCGAAGAATATAAAAAAAGTGTGAAATATTCAAAGAAATAATCTTTTTCTTTAATACAGTGACTTTTGAATATGAAGAATTGAATACAAGAGATCGTCAATTTGACGAAATAATGTAATTTTCCATTTAAACGTCCTGAATATGCATAATGCCTAACTCAAGTTTCACGTTATTAACTGTCTCTCCACTATGATTTCTACTTTTGCATTTTAGTGCAGAGAATTTTTTTCACCAAATTAGATAAACCTCGCTCTGCACGATTGTCGGGATAGTGAAATTCCTTTTCCCCATGAGCCGTTCCTTGAGATAATAGAATTTGCTCGCCAGAACGTGAGAGGAAGACTTTCTACGTATCAAGAACTCGAAAATAAAATTACAATAGATACCTAGAAGCTTTCCATTTTCATCAAGGGAGTCTACAAGTCAGCTAGCTGCAAATTGCGTCAATGAGAAAGAACAAAGAGCATTAAAATTACTTTACGTGCAATTTAATCAGCATCTGCAGCTCTTCAAACGATTTATCCTTTTAATCGAATTTTAGATCTTTCTTCACGACCCCAGCAAGTTCTCTAACGTCTCAACTCCAAAAAAAGTCTCTTAGCGAGCTCCCTATTCGTTCCAGCAACATTCTACTTCACATGTCTTGGAGATCTAATTTTATCAACATCTCAAGAGTTCTTCCCCGATGCATTTTATACCACTTAAATTCCATTTGTTTTAACCCAACTTCACCATTGGATTAGAGTAAACTTTCTTCCGTGAATCAGCAGAAAATAACAAGGTTTCCAACTCGATGGTTAAGGATCCTTAAGTCGGAACCTCGAGCTCACGAGTTCCTATAAATCCAAGTCATGTTTGTTTAGGATATTGAAATTCACGCTAGACGCGGGAATCCAAAGTTTTTCTCCGTCGGGGGCTTCGACAGTCCGAGTGATCCTGCAAAGTGCAAAACTTTGTTGGTCCCGCAGTTCCCAAACGCGGGATCTACATAATGTGCTCCGCGAGTGTTCATTAAAGTGTGACGATAGAAATACGCTCTTGAATTATAAGCAGACTTGCTCGCCTAAATTCGCGTTCCTTTTGGGTCACCGAAACAACGCGTGAGTTTTGTTTAACTTAATTTCGTTGGGCGTGAACAAAGTGAAAACATTTGGTTATCTACTGCGGTCAAGAATTCGTTCAATGCGAGTACGACGCTGCGAGGCACGCGTGTCCCAGCAAGATTACGACATACATGGGATTCCAACGGTGACCTGCAATATCCGACTCGCGAAATTCGTTGCACTAAATTCGCTTCCGTTAGTGGTATGCATAAAAATCGACCAAGAACCGTTAACGAGCCTCTGCCTTACATTTCCGAGCGCCGTTGCGAAATTCCCGTGGACGAGTTCCTCGGATTGGAGAGAATGGGATACTTGCAATGGTAGTACAGTTATATACCCACTTCTTTCGCTCTTGATATATGTAATTGTAAAATATGTTTAATCGAAAAATCATGTAACAAAATCATTTTTTGTTTATCTTTTTGGTGGTTTATCTTTTTCTCACTTCGC
>JAPYZL010072984.1:0-12102 GCA_030522825.1 Platygaster orseoliae | reverse complement strand
GTATTCAGACACTGAAAGCGATATCTTTCTGAAGCATATTATCGCGGGAATATTGAATGGTTTTTTGTCCGGATTTTGGTGGCGCACCCTGTATACTAATAACATATTACATACTGAGTATATTTAAAAATTATATTTCTGGACAAAAATTAATTTCTATCATTATTCATAAATGTCATCCATGAAATATTTTGAACAGGGACCGCCGAAACCGAAATCGGAACCGAAATCGAAACCGATTCGATATAAGTGGTAACGAAACCGTAACGAAAGCGGTATTAAGATTTTTTGCACAACCGAAACCGAAACCGAAAACGAAAACATTTTTTTCGGTTCCCTAGCAGTTTTTTTAGTAATTATTTTGTCGTTTTCAAATTGTTTTGAATTATTGGATTTTTTTCTTATTTCGTGAAAACCGATTCAACTAACTCTATTTCTGGTACAGAAACTTAGAACGTTATTTTCTTATCTACACTGTTTAAAATTTTCTTAAATTTCATGTTTTTTCTATTCAAAATGTATTAAAATATACTTGATATTTCATCAGCTAGCTATTTGAAACGTACGTTAGGTAAACATGTTTGAAAAAAGTATAATTTAGAAACACCTACTTGAGTTTGACGCACTTTCCATAATTATTGATGTATTAAAACGTACCTCAAATTTTATAAACTAGATATGTGAATAATGAATAAAATACACATCTATTAAATGTGTATTACCTCGAGGCACCTAATTCATTTTTATACATTTTTCATGCATAACATTTAAAATTTGTTTTAGATTTCATGCAAGCAGTATCTAAAAGAAAAAAATTAAGTCTCAGTTACATGCATGAAATAAATGTAAAAACAAATTTAATTTAAATATTTTCGTATAATTCTTATACATCGATGTATTTAATTCAATTCATAATTACGAATTAAATTGATGTCACAGTTTTAATGTAAATAAGTATTGATTTTTTGTACAATTTCAAACACACATGATGTATGAAATTTGAGATACCCGTATATTAAAGTTATATAAGCTGTGTATATATACACACACATATATATATAAATTGAAAACTTTTATTGTATTCTTATTACAGGGTATGTGTAATGGGCGTTATACAGTTTTTCTTAAATTTAAGACCAAAATTTTTAACAGTGTCGGAACCAAAAACGAAAAAATTGTTTTCTCGAGAGCCATGTTGTAACTGAAAATGATATAGATTCGTTTTAAGAAACCGAAACCGCATTTTTTTGTCTCGAAACTCAAAAAGTTATATTTTTTCTCGAGACCGAAACCGAAACCGAAACCGAAAACCTAATTTTTTTTTTCTCCAAACTGAAACCGAAACGAAACTGTTATATGTAACGTTCTCAGTCCCTGATTTTGAATAGACTGAATAAAAAAAAACAAACATTATTTTCGTATATCGGTTTTCTCATGAACTATTGCATTTAGAACCATTATAAAAATGACTCGAAAATTTTTTGATCAAACTGTTATTGAACTTGGTTTTCAAATTCAAATATGACATTCGAAAATCCAGCTACATATTAAAATTAAGAAAATAATAACTCACTGGATTTATTAATGGATTTAAATATAAATTAAAAAATTATTTCATGTACATATATTTTCATGATGAGAGACCAATAAAAAACCAAAAGCTCGAAATAAGAAAAAAAAATTAGTTTTTCATTTTTTTAGTTTCAAAGAATCGAGGAATCCTAAAAATTATGAAAAAAAAATGGAACGTCATTTCATAAAGAGTACCTTTATTATATAATATATATTATTATTATTAGAACATAATGTATAATATGTTTATATAGTATACCAGGGGCGTACGCAGGGGGGGTTCAAACCCCCCCCCCTTGAAATTTGGAAGAATTGTGAATTTTTTTAGGGTCTTTAAAAAATAGTTCTCAGAAGTGGAAATTTAATTCAACAACCCCCCCCCCCCTGAAAATTTTTTCTGCGTACGCGCCTGTAGTATACTATATTATACTATAAACATATTACATACCTAGCATATTTGAAAATTATATTTATGCACAAAAATTACTTTCGATCATTATTCCTAAATGTCCTCAATGAAATATTTTAATATACTGAATAAACATGAACAAACATTATTTTTCTATGTGGGTTTGTCATGAACTATTGCATTTAAAAACGTCATAAAAATGACTCGAAAATTTTTTGATTCAACTGTTATAAAACTCGGCTTTCAAATTTAAATATGGCCTTTGCAAATCCAGCTACATATGTGACGCGCTCTGAGAAAAGGGACCTACTTGGCAAAAAATCGATTTTCGTATTATGATTGATTCTATAAGTTCTATTACTAAACTTTAATAGGCACAATACTAAATTCCAAAATTATGGTTCTTAAAAAAACCATAAATTGATGAATAAAATAATTTACATGCGCTTAAATGGCAGTTCAACGCCTTCCACAGCGCACCGTGTAAACTTTCACTTTTGCCGAGAAGGTTCCTTTTGTCAGAGCGCGTCACATATTATAATTAAGAAAATAATAACTAACTGGATTTAATAATGGATTAAAATATAAATTAGAAAATTATTTTAGTGTAAACATATTTTCCTAATGAGGGACCAATAAAAAGTCGAAAGCTCAAAACAAAAAAAGAGAAATAAGTTTTTGATTTTTTTGGTTTCAAAGAATCGAGAAATCCTTAAAATTATAAAAAATAAAAATGTAACGTCATTTAACAAAGACATGCCTATATTATATAATTTATATTATTATTAATAGAACATAATGTATAGTATGTATATATAGTATACTAAATTATACTACTAACATTTTACATACTTAGCATATTTAAAAATTATATTTCTGCACAAAAATTAATTTTATTATTCCTATATGTCCTGCATGAAATATTTTAAATATACTGAACAAACATAAACAAACATTTATCTATGTTGGTTTGTCATGAACTATTGTGTTTAAAAACATCATAAAAATGACTCGAAAATTTTTTGATTCAACTGTTATTGAACTTAGCTTCCAAATTCAAAATTTGCATTCGAAAATTCAGGTATATATTAAAATTAAGAAAATAATAACTCACTACTCGTCGTTTCGGTAGAGAATCAACAGCTACAGACATATTATTGCATTGGAAAACAGCTCTTCTCGACATCAATAAGGATCCCAAACATTTTTTAATCAAATTATTCGTCATTGTGATTTAAATTCAAAATTCCAAAATAAAACTGCTCTTTTTTTACGTGACATTTGTCATAATAATTTTTGATGTTTGCAAACATTTGGAAACAAATATATATCGAAACATATATCGATAGCTCAGAGAAAAAAAACCTATATCGAAACATATATCGATAGCTCAGAGAAAAAAAACCTATATCGAAACAGCTGATTCTAGTGAGCTATAGCAAGCTATAGTTGTTTTTGTTTCATGCAGTTTCATGTTTTTCATGTTTTTTTTCTTATATCTTTTGAATGTTTATCAATGTTCACCATTGTTATTTTAGAAGATTAAGAAATGTGCACTATAAACAAAGATGACTTGGACCAAAAAATAATCGAGGAGACAAAAGTTGAACTTTCGTAAGTGATGTAAAACTTTTTCCATTTTTCGTTTTCAAACTAATGTCAAGTTATAAACAAAAATTACGCTTTTCAAATAATATTTATCGTAAAGAGATCGCAAATTCCCGGAAAAAACCGAAAATAGCCGAAAGCCTGTTTTTTTTTAATTCGAAATACTAACATTTTTTAAATCATTAATTTGACAAATTAGTAAATTTTCAAGCGCAACGAAGATTCCAGAAAATAGTTGACAAAAAATATATTCCAGTTTTAGTTAAAAAATATAGCCTATTATAATTTTCATACATCGCATTTCAAAGTTCCATTAAATATTGCTATCTCTTTCTCTTCAGTTAATTCTTTTTTCCATGGAAATGCTGTAAAATTTGCGTACTCTACTTTAGCAACTTTTGCATCACACACACAAAATAAGTAATAATTAAAATAAAATAAACAAACATTTTAACAAGAATAATTTTTTTTGTAAAATTGACTTAGTTAAAATTATGGTACTTCATATTAAAAAAAATAATTTCTATTTACTATTTATACGTAGATTTTATTCTTACACTATCAACATTTTGGTTGCTAATGTGCAGCCTTTTCAAGAAACTAAAAAGACGATCTCATTTACATTATATATTATTACATTTGACTTGAGAATCGAAAAAAAAAATTTTTCTTTGAATTATTACCTAGTTAAATAAATCTCATCACGTTATAAACTTCATTTTGTTTATCCAATAATACTACACAAATGTATAAAGAATTATGGTAGTGTTTTCTGATAATTCGTTAAAATTACAGATGTGCTGTTACATTATTTTCATGTGCCTGAAGGTTCAAACGTTGATTAAACAAATAAAAACAGAAAAAAAAATTTTTTGTTTCAACCTAACATTCAAGTAAAAAAAATTGCTCACATTGGATAATATTTATTCCATTCTTATATATATAAATACTCATTTAAGACTTAAATTATAAAAAGTAATCGAAAAAATTTTTTCTGTTTTCTTTATTGTTAAAAATATTCGAAATTCAAAACACATTTACATTGTAAGTGTTGCATGATTTTAGTTTGATTTTTAAAATAAATTCCAACTTGATTTATCAATTTCCCTCGCAATTAAATTGGTCAGTTTTTAAGACATCTATTTTTCGCAATTTTTTATTTAAATAAGAAATACAGTAGGATGAGAGAATATCGTAATTTGTTATTCGTGCATATTGTAAAATATATATTTATTTTATTTATATTAATTTTTACATCAAATTAAATTTATTTGTTATTGTTAACACTCGAAATGATGTGTATGCCTGCATTATGAAGCCTGTATAAAGAGGCCCGATTTCCTATCTAGCAGTTAGAAGTAGAGTACGTATGGTTTTGGTTTCCCGAATCCCCACGTCCCTCTTTTTTTCTGTACTGCGTGAGGCTACACTTTCGTGTTTCTGCGCTACTTTTGAATTTGTGCTTATCACGTGGTACTATGCGTAGTGCACACCTGTACACATCACGTGCTAATGTCAGTCATTCGTATACTCTATACTCATATCACTCGTATGAAGCCGGTGGAATTTTTCATGCTGTTTTTAAATAAATAAACATGTATCGCATGTGCCACATTCGTGGTTGTGACAGTGTGTATTCGAAATCACAGTCTCCCCGTACATTTTTCAAATTTCCGTCAGTAAGTTGATATAAGTCAATTAATTTAGAAGTTAAGTTTTGTCCCTTAACATTCCTAATCATACAATTTCCCTGGAAATCCCGCCGAGACACCTTGAAATGATTTTCTTTTTCCATGATACTTTTTTTAGTTTGACTTAAAATGATAAAATAACTATAAACATGACGCACTTATATTTTTATTGTTCTAAATAAATAAATATGAAAACTCAGGAAACAAAATTATTTAAATTCATTACACACATTATTGTATAATTTCATGAAAAATTTGTTCATTAAAAAAAATAAAAATATACATGCTAGAAATATTCACTTGTTCTAATTCCTCGGCATTTTAATATTAAACACCAATTTCCATGTTGAAAACAAAATATTTACAATCACCACTTGATTATTTATGTTTTGGCGACAAAAATGATGGCACTTTTTTGCAGGGCTGTTTTTTAAGTCGAAAAAACTTGCAAAATGTGTATAGATGAATTTTAGTGTTCCTACAAATATTTAACTTTTATCAAGAATATGTCACGTTTTCAGCATTTCTAAATTAAACGCGTTTTTTGGTTGCAACAAAAAATATCACCATTCCCCTTGATTCAACTTAATTTGACCATATAATACAATAATGTTAACTTATAGCTGCTTAGCTGACGAAAATGAGTCAGTTCGCGCAGTACAGATAAGAGGAGAGGCGTGGGGATTCGAGCCACCAAACTCATACATATATTTTTTCTAATAGTGGGGCCTATTTATACAGGCTTCATAGCCTGCGTATAAGATTAAGTCATTAAAATAATATCCAATTGTTTCAAAAAATTATAAAATAGATGAATCTGTATTGACAAACTAAAAAATAAAAAAGAATCTATTTATTGATCAGAATTTACCATTTATTCTATTAACAAAAATCTACAATTTTGAAAAATCCTCATTCAAAATATCGAGATTGCAACTTTGCATCCAAACTGTTTCTATATAAGTTGAATTAGTACATGTTACCATTTTTCATCCATTTGTTTCTCAACTTTATTAACTTTTATACATTGCAAATAGTTTACTGTAAGAGTCTGCATCAAAAATTCGCAAATTTAAAACATTCAATAATAATGACGTCAAGATATTTTCATTAGTTAACACTAATTTATAAGAATGCAGTCAACTTAGTTTTTTGATGCGAAATATTGACGATTTCTTAAATTTCTCATTCAAAATTTTGAAATCACAGCTTTTCTAGTCTTATAATTTTTTTTTTGTTAATTGAATTACAACATTACTATTTTTTATTTTCTAACTATTTATCTTTCTTTTTGACTTTTGACTTCCGTAAGAGTTTTAAGTAAAATTCTGTGATGTATGAATAGTGAAAAAGATGATTAGTTGTAATCATCTTTCTTTAAATGATATTTTGACAATTCATATCTGCTTTAAAAAAATTTTTATATCTGAAATTCGAAATAGTTTATTTTTATTATACAACAGCAATGAGGTGTACTTTTTTTATTTAAAAGTCATGAATTATTCATTGAAACATACATTTTTTATTTATTTCATTTTCCAAATTAACAGTCAAAAATTTAAAAGTTTTCCACCATTGACAAATTTTGGGTACAAATTTTTAATCCAGAAATGGTCATTATTGAAATTCTTTTTTTTTTTTTTGTCATTACAGCTATTTTACCTTTTGACAAATTGTAAAATTTCATTGCAATCTCCAGAAATAATTAAAAATTATTTTATTAGATTAAAACTTCCTGAAAAAAAAGTTAGTGAAACATTTTTTTTCTAGAGACAAGTTTTAAAAAAATCAAAAACATTTATTGAAGTTGTAAAACTTTTCTGAAATAGTCATTTCAGTATTTATTATCATTTTTTTATTATTTTATTATTATTATACAGGGTGTCCCAAGTAAAGTGTGACAGCCGAAAACCATAAATTCCTTATGAAAATCTAAGACTTTTTTTCCTTTACCATTTTTTAAAAAACTCAAAATTTAAAAAGTTATTTCAGCCAAAAATTTTAATTATATATGCCCTCTATCGACAATTGGGGGTCAAATTCACGGACCAAACTTTTCCCTAATTTTCTTCATATTTTTCTGAGTAAAAAAGTCCTCTGCCACATTTTACAAAACTCAAAGTCTAAAAAGATATTCGAGTTGAAAGTTTCAACCAATAAGATTTCTCAGATGTCAAACTCGAATATCTTTTTTGGTTTTGCATTTGTAAAAAGTGGCAAAGGAATTTTTTATTCAGAAAAATATGAAGAAAATTTGGGAAAAGTTTGGTCTGTGAACTTGACCTCCAATTTTCGATAGAGGGCATTTGTTATTAAAATTTTTGGCTTAAATAACTTTTTAAATTTTGAGTTTTTTTAAAAATGGCAAAAGAAAAAAGTCTTAGATTTTCATAAGGAATCTATGATTTTCGGCTGTCACACTTTACTTGGGACACCCAGTATATTAATAATTTGTCATTAAGAATTATAAACTTGTAGCTTACAGTTCACCAAGTTATGTAATTTTTTTAGGAAGGACTCCAGGTGTAAAAAATGCAACGCTGAAAATGTAAAGATCCTGCTGCGAGGAAAAGACACATATTGCGATACATGCTTTTTAGCTGCAGCAACACACAAATTTCGGGCCACTCTTGGAAAATCAAAAATCGTGCGCCCAAATGATTCTGTCCTGATTGCGCACTCAGGACATGGTGGATCAACAGCACTACTTCATTTGATTGGTCGTGGATTGAGCGATGCGGCAAACAAGCGTCTCCTATTCAAAAACACTGTTCTTCATGTCGATGGTAGTTTTTACAATGCAAAGATTTTAAATTAATTTCATTTCATGTTATTTCCAACAACTGGATTAAACATTTTTAAGACTAGAATAAAAATTTATAATAGATTAACTTTTGACTTCTTGTTTAGATGGGATCATAAAAAATCGCTCTGTAGAAGAACGAACCGCACGAATCCAAAAAATATCGACTCAAGTAAAAAATTTGGGGTTCGATGGATTCGTCGTGAACTTGAGTGAAGTTTTCAATGAGGAGGACATAATTTTACATCCATTAAACTCTGAGTTTCAGGTAATTATAGTTCTAGCCTAAAACAAAATATGTGGCGTGAGCCGTGAAAAGGGACCTAAGGACCAAACTCGTTTTGGCACATTATCTGACTAAATAGCATTAGAAAGTAGGCCCAAACGAGTTTGGTCCTTAGGTCCCTTTTCACGGCCCACGCCACATATTTTGACATACTATTCCATAATTACCTAAAAATTTTTCTTCCTTTTTTCAGTTTCTTGAAAATTTCGATGAAACCGAAAGGACCTTGCAATTACGAGAATCCCTAAACTCGATAAAAGATATGACATCAAAAGAAGATTTTCAATCCAAAATTCTTACTAAAATTTTGGCTCGGGCATCCCAAAAATTGAAATGCACCAAAATATTTTTGGGTTCGACATCCTCCAGTCTTGCGATGAAAACCCTCGAAAATTTTTCACTTGGTCGCGCAGCGCAATTGCAAAACGACGTCGGGTTCCTTGATTCTCGTTTCCAAGATATCCTAATTCTTCGTCCGATGAAAGATTTTTCAAAAACTGAAATCACCTACTACTTGAACCATTTTAATCTTGAAATTCCATTTTCTCGCCAAGTCCCTGGAAAAATTGATTCAATAAGAAAAATGACTGAAAAATTTGTATCCAATTTGGAAAACGAATTTCCTGGCACAGTCTCCACGATTTTCCGAATCAGCGAGAAATTATCGGGAACTTCCCATTCGCAAGATGCATGTGCATTTTGTGCTGGAGGAATCGACACCAATAACCGAGTAAATGAAGTTTCTGCTATACAAGCTACAGAGTTTTCTCATGAAATTTCGAATGCAGGGAACTTGGAAACAAAGAACTGTGAGAAGACGCAAAACGGTGGTGATGGTTTGGAAATGAAGGACGTTTCTCTGGGTCTGTGCTATGGTTGTAGGCTAATTTTTCGCGGAGTACAGGATTTGGGTTGTGTGCCTGAATTTACGAAGAAAAATGTATTGGAGAGGATGGCGGCTGAGAAAATCAGGACAGATATTGAAGAATATTTGTTGTGAATAAATTGGATTTTGGGGATCAATGTCTTTTTTTTGAGTATAAACTTCTCTTCAGTTTATTTTATTTTATAATAATATAGAATGATAGGTATATTTCTTACATTAATTAAAACCAACATCATATATAAGATTTTAATTACAGTTTTTAAAAAATGATAATGATTAAAATTCGATGATATTGTATACTTTTTGCTATATGCTTTTTACTTTTAATAAATATTTTATTAAAATTTAATTATAATAATTATTTTATTAATTATAAAGTTTTTGATATACTTTCTACTTTTTTGCCGTATATTTTTTAAAGTAAGAAGCCAAAAAAATTTTGCTCTTTCGAGAAATTCAATCCAAAACTAAAATTGTTTATTTTCACAATTATTAACATGGGACAAATTTTTTTCTATGTAACCATAAATTTAAATTACTCATACATATATAAAACACTAGTAACTGTGATTTTTACAAAAATCTGTATAAAAAAATGTCAGTTTTATAAAAAAAACCATCGATTTTTATAAAAGCAGGTTTATAAGAAATTGTATTTCTATAAAATTGTTAATAAAGTATGAAACTTTATGAGCTTTGCTTTATAAAAAAAAAAATTTTTTTTTAGGTTTCTATCAAATCGATTAATAAAAACTGAGTTTTTTATAAAGATTTAGTAATTTTTTTGATTTTTTTTTAAAATCACAGTTACTATATAGATAAGTAATTGTCCGCCATGTTAAATACGAAGAATCATAGATCTCATGCAATTCATATCGGTTCTCTTGTTGACGTAAGTTGACGTTCACAATTGTTGACAATCGTAATTGACAGTTGTCATATACCTTGCTACATATTTGTAAATAAAGTATTTCGTCGGAACGAAATTCGTCAAATTTATCTTGTTTAACAACTCAATAGTTCGCCAAAAATCCAAGGAAAATGTTGTAAGTATTTTATTAATGTCTAAAATGATTTCAATTTTGTTTCTGTCTAATTTTGTTACGTAATTATAATCCGCAAGTTGAGTTTTTTTATTTATTGAACATGTAAAATGAAAAAAGCTTTCTGAATTTGTTTAGTTCTTATTTTTTGCAAAGTGTTTTAAGTTTCTTAATTCCCTGGGATTCACAAAATGTTTTCATTGCAAATTCTTATGAATTCAAATGTATTAAATGTGAAATAAATTTGTCTATCAACTTTAATTGTGTAAAGAATGGGAATAAAAATCAAACAAGTTTTTTTTTCAGGTTATTGAGATTAATTCTTATATAGAATTAATAAAATTTTGAGGTGTTGCAAATTTTAATATTGTGATGAAAATAAAGATGAAATGAAAAATAGAATGATCATATTTGTTAACAATGTACATTGCACAATCTGGCAGGATCTTAGTTAACTTGGCATATCGACGAAACATGGATTAACAATAATAATGGACAATAAATCTCTGTATAATACATATACAGGGTGATCCCAAATCACCACATCATAGAAAAACCAAATATTCCTTCTTGAATTTCAAGTCGAAAAGTCCTTTGCCACTTTTTGCAAAACTCAAAAACAAAGAAGTTATTCAAGTTTAAAATTTAAACAATAAACGCGCTCTTACGAGGATTGGAAATAAAAACCACGGACCAAACTCTATCCAAATTTTATCTGATTGGTCGAAACTTGTAACACGAATATCTTTTTTGATTTTGAGTTTTGTAAAAAGTGGCAAAGGACTTTTCGACTCAGAAAAATATGAAGAAAAGTTGGGTAGAGTTTAGTACCTGGTTTTTATCCCCACTTGTCGAATAAGCGCATTTTTTGTTTAAATTTGAAACTTGAATAACTTCTTTATTTTTGAGTTTTCTAAAAAGTGGCAAAAGACTGTTCGACTTGAAATTCAAAAAGGTATATGTGGTTTTTCTATGATACGGTGATTCAGGATCACCCTGTATATAGTATAATTTTTTTGTAATGATTGTTATTTATATTTAAAAGTTGATGAAAATTGCAAATGCAAACTTTTGAGAAATAATAAAAAATGCAGCTATTTACAATTTCTAATTATAAAAAATATGTGCAATAACAACAAAACTAAAAAATTAAGTACTAGCAAAATAGAAGAAATATAAATCGTATTTTTGGATATTATTAAAAAATAGATATGAAAATCAAATAGTAATACATCAGTTTTTCAAAGTTTTGATAGGGTCAATAAGAATAATTTTTTTTCCATGCATGTGTTCGAATGGCCGCTTTTTTACGATGAATCGCATGAACACAGCCCTCTTTTCGAGCAGCCATAAAATCAGCGGCACTCGAACACATACATGGACAAAAATATTGTATGTTACATGGGAGGAATGTGATTCAACTCGCGCGCTTGGGCACTCGCTGCCGCTCGTGCCCAAATGCTTGCTCGTCGAATCATTCCATTCCTCCCTTGTAGCATAAATATCTATTATCTGGCATTTTAAACATGTTAGCATTTAGCAAATTTTATAAATGTGAAATAAAAAAACATATAATGTTAATATTTATTAACAATGCACAATCTAGCATATTTTTATAGTTATCAACTATTTTAAATTAAAAAAAATGCATTAACAATAATAATTGTCATAAAAACTTGTATATTAAGTATACATAGTATAATTGGGTGGAAATTCGTGAAGTGGTCACACGATTTTCACGAAGTCGTACAAAAAACTATTGTTGATCCGAATTATTACTCTCAAGCAACCTTCAAATGATCCG
>JAPYZL010072982.1:0-22319 GCA_030522825.1 Platygaster orseoliae | reverse complement strand
TTTTGTCTCGTGTAGCATACAATATTTTTTTCCATGCATGTGTAAAAGTGGCCACTTCATTTTTATGGAACGCAGGAACGAAATCCTCTTTTTTGAGTTCTTGGAAATCAGTGGGAGTTATCAATAAAACCTTAGGGAAATATTCATAAATCCCGGATCACAGGGAAGAAAGTTGCCTGATCCGTGATTTATGAATGTTACCCGGGGATTTTGTTGATATTTCCCGCTGATTTCCGAGTACTCTGAAAAGGGGCTTTTGTTCCCGCATTCCATAGAAATAAAGTGGCCTTTTTTACGGATACATGGGAAAAAGAATATTCAATAGTTTATTTAACAAAAATATTATCACAATTGAACTTTGGAACAATTTAGCGTGATAGCAACGATTTTCAGGTAAAACTTGGTAATTATTAGGTTGTAACTTTTTTTTTATTGTGAAATTCAAATATTGTCCGGAATGAACTTCCCACCATTGACGTTTATATTGTAAAATAATGTTAACTGTAACATAGTGCAAAATTTAAAATTATTCTTGCAAAGTTGGGTAGATATAATAGCTTCCATTTCAACATTTTACCAGTTGAGTAGAAAATTTATTTCGAAAAGAGTAGATATTGAGTTGTAATATTTATTTCTGAACAAAGAAAAAAATAGTAATTGCACTTCATTATCAAAAATATTTCTGTCCTGGCATTCAATAAACAAAAGGTGTAGAAGATGTTATATATTGTTTCAGAGTGAAGTGCCTCACTCAGCACCTTGTCTTGATTCTGTATCGCGAATAAATTCACGAATGGTGTTCGTCTACAAAGACTCATACTGCTTTTAAGTATTGCAGTAATAATCGAGTCATCAGTCAGTTTTCATGTGAAAAAAATTTCAATAGAACGAAATTCATAATGGATAATAATTAATAATAAATTAACATTTTTTTAAAATGTTATTGCGTTGATAATCTAGTGTACAAATGATTTGTGCGCATTAAGCATACAATTTAATAGTAAAATTACTTCTTCATAAGGTTGCGACAGACAAAGAAGAAAATATACATACTTATTATACGCAGTTTTTTCACAGATCATATACAATTTCATTTTCTACGTTTAAAACGAAACGTAGTAAACTTATTTCTAAATTCAACATCATTGCTATTGCAGAAAGATTTATTCATATAATTGTGTTTTTTCAATGACCTCAGTTGTGTAATATTTTGCACCCAGGTACGAAATTGAAAAAAAATTTATTAGATGTTACATGTAAATGATAGAAAGTTTAAATAATTTTATACAAAATTGCATGCTTTTCAAGTTTTTGAGACAGTTGTGCTCGAAAGCTACAAAACTTTCATTTGTAGGTGATCATGCATAGAGGCATAAATGAATGCAAATGTTCCTAAACACTTCTTCAAATTTCTAAATTTTTAGGTTGTATGTATAAAAATATATATATTGAAAAAATCAAGTGTAAGCTAGTTTTCATTATTACAAATAAATAGAAATTTTTCACGCAAATGCGACGGAAAGAAAATTTATACACTTGATTTTGAATTTTTTACAGTAATTAGGGAAATAGGAACCAGTTTTATATAAATATTAAACAAAGACGTTTGCGTTTTTTTATAAATTTTTGTTGTTGCATGCCTCACACAAAATTTATAAAATGAATGAATAGAAAATCATTTCATTTAGTAGGAATTATTAATGTTGTTTTATTCCTAAAGGTTCCGACAATAATAACAAATTTTTTCAAAGTAATATATTAACACCATAAACAACTGGAGCAATAGATTTTAGATGCTCATTCAATGCGAAACTTGACTATTTACCTTAGAAAACTGAATGTACTAGAATTCAAAAACTCACCACCAGTAATAGAAAAACCGTTATATTGTTAAAAAAAATTTTTTCGTTGGACACTCTTAACTTCAAATGCAACGAAGACCAAATGACATGTTTTTACCAAATGCGCATTTTAAATTCAAAGAACTTACACGGATTGATAGACGATTTGATTCGGACACAAAAAAATATTTTACACAAAAAGTTAATGCGTTTTTTTTAATGAAATTTTTTGCAAACTATTATACTAGGAAAATTCCAATTTCCGAAGTACAATGTAGGCAATTATTTCTGTTAACAAGGTACATTTTACTACCAAACATAAAAAAGAAGCTGATACTGGCTACATGAGAATCACATCTAACTTTTTTTTTATGTGAAAAAAAATTTTACTTTTTTAAGAATTTAAAAGAGAATCACAAAAAACTAAGTTTTAAAAAAATTCTCTTGAATTATCTGACAGAAAAATAATTTCAAAAAATATGAACGTTACATTTAATAATATTTAATTATCATTGTTAAATTTGGTTTCGGAAAAAAAATTCAATCATTTTTTTTTTTTTTTTTTTTTTTTTGTATACACGCTAATTTCTTCTAAATTAACTACCACAACTCTTGGCAAATTTATAAAATTGACTGGCCTAATAATTGACTCTTTGGCAGCACGAATCTAAAGAATATAAAAAACAAATTTTTCACTAATTCATGTCAACTCATATACCTCAAAAGTTTTTCATCTTCTACTTTTCAATATTCTCTTTCAATTATTTTATAAAATTATTCTTTTCCAATGAAAAAAAATTTTACTATTCTGAGAATTTGATTGATTGATTTATTTATCATTAATGAATTCGGTATGGAAAAAAAGATACGATTGTCAGTTGTATAGTAATTTTTTTCGTATATATGCTAAATTCCACAAAACTACATATCACAATAATAGACAAATTTATAAAATTGAGTGGCTTAATGATTGACTCTCTGCCAGCACGAACATGAAGAATGTGAAAAACAAATGTTTAACTAATTTATGACATCTTTCATATTTCAAAAGTTAACATTCTATTTCAATTATCTCTCTCGATAATTAATCCAGGAAAATTCATAAACGTTCCTTCGCGATCTACAAAACATACCAACACTCGACGAGCGTTCTCCAATTTTTCCAAAAATCACAATTTCCGTCATTTCCACCACAATCACCTTCACCCACGAATTTTCCACCACCAATATCCCGGAACTTGCGGAAAACTAGAAAAATTTCCCGTCCACGTGACCGCTTGACAGTCCTCGATCTTCACGTGGCCGGTACCGGTCCCGGCGACCAATCGCGGGGCGCCTCGCGTTTAACTACCCTTAAACGCTCGCGTCTCGCTCGCGCGAGTGGTTGCGCCATTTCAGCGATTCGCTCGCGAGGGAGAAAACGCACATTTCGCGCGAATTTATTTGCGAGAATTCGCGTAAGGAGCGTGCGCTTCGTCCAGCGTCCGACACGACACTACCACACTCGGGCCTCTCGCTCTGGCATCATCGCTCTTTCTCTGGCTCCCACCCCCACGCCCCCTCCTCGCGAATATTCCGTCCTCGTGCACTTTCTCGCTCATTCGTACATCCACGTCCCACCCCGCGGAGGTGTATAAATACGGTCGAGCAAAAGGTCAACATTTTTCGTCCTGCAACGGTCAACTTTCGGTTTCCCCCCGCGGTGAACTTGAACTAGAAGGCGTTCGGTGGGTTTCGTGGCGCAGTGAAAAATTGGCACGGCGAGAAGAGAGAAGCGTGTGTGGGTTGGCGAAATACGGGATATGGGTTGAATTTGGAAAATATACACGAGAAAAAAGGATTTGCTGTATAGCAGCAGAAACATATGCTGTTTTATTAATACAACTTCACAAAATGAATTTTTTTCACAGCAGTTGCTTATTTTTTTGTTGCCTCAAAAAAAAGCTACTGCTCGGAAAAACTTCAATCCGTCAAGTTAAGTTGAGATAGCACATTATTTTGCTTATTTTCAGCAAATATTGTGTATTCAATAGTACATTATGTGGTCGGTTGAAGAAAAGCAGAGTTTTAATGAGTGTGAGACTGGTGAAAAAATGTAATATACTGAGGACATATTACAGTTTTTTGTAATATGAACTACGTAATAGATTGTATAAATATAGCAAAAGTACAAACAATAAAAGATTTTTGTGCCATAGTAGATAACAGGCATATGTTAAATTTTCACATTGACAGAAAGTATGGATTTTACATCAATCAATACGCTTATCACTTGGCACAATACTTTAGTCAAGCTATTTATAATGTATGTTTCTTCTGTTTGGTCACTTTATTTTGAGGTTTATATTTATACGCAGATTAAAACGTGTTCAATATTAAATTCTGAAATTTACAACTTATAAATCAGGTGTGCTGAGTCTAACTGTAATTCACGAATATACTGAAGTTGCAATTTGAAGTGGAATAAGTTAGTTTAAATCATGTGTAAACTGCCAAGATGTTTGCTTTTTATGTGAATTAATGATACAACAAATGAAATGCCCAGAATTTGAAAGAAAACATTTCATCTCCTATAATGAGCATACGCTGAAAAAAAAGACTTTAAAATTCAATTTCGTGGAACTTTGTATTGACAGTATTTTATAGTGACAAGATTTTAAACTGTAAGGAACAATTTTACTTAACTATTAATTTCAATATTGAGAACTGACAAGATTTATTCAAACAAAAGACAAGAATTTTGTATCTGAATGATTTTTGTTTATTACTGTTTATGATACATCTTTCGAATTATTGTTAACAACTGTAATAATGTAAAATTGATAGAATATTCTATGTCGTGATCGAATGTATATGTATTGTTTGACAACTATGTTATAACGTACTAATAAGAATATAATTTAATCTTGTAATTAAATGTACAAACCTGTAAGTTTGTAAATAAAAAGGTGCATGAAAATAAACTTTGGACATAGTGAAAAAAATTATACTATTTTTTTTTTTGTAATAGTATGGGAAAATATGTCCTCTCACGTGTAAGATGTGATTTACTGGTAACAAACAAGGTAATAAAAACAATTCGCACTTTTTCAATAGTAATTGTGAAAACCATCATTTAAAATTGTAATCAAAATTTTCTTTTTCTTGGATTTTAATCTTAAAAAAGTGTAAGAGTTTTTTTTGTGAGAAATAATTTTTTCTGAGCTCAAGGAAATTCTGAAAAAATTAATGAAGTTGCTTCAGTATTGTTTAAGAAATCCTCTTAATTTCATGTAATTCATTAACGATTTGACTTTTTGATAGTAGCATTAAAAGAAAAAATTGAACAATTATTGGAAACTATGGTAAATATAAGAAAAAAAGTTCATTAGTATAATCTGAGATGTAAAGAGAAAGTCACATGGAGATTACAAAAAAAAATTATAAAAGAGCATCGAGTACTATAAAAATATATAATAAGTTATTTAAATACTAGTAAATGACAAAATTTCATAAATAGGTGCTTAAAAATACAGAAAACATGAAAATATGAAAAAACCTATAAAACAATAAAAAATTTATTATTATATAACTGTATCGAAAACTCTTAAAAATATGTAAATTTCCTGAAACTTGAAAAAGAGCTGCACCGGCTATAAGAAATTAATATAAAAATCCATTGAAATAAAATTTTGAAGAAATAATAAGAGTAGAGAAAAGACTCAAAATCTACAAAATACTAGAAACGTGACAAACCACAGTTTTTTCGGAAATTCCATTAAAACACCTAAATCTATAAAAGTTCGAATCATAGAGCATTCTTTCGTAAAAAATACAATAGGAATTTACAAAACTAAAAATCTACAAGAATACTATAAAATCTGACAAAATTTTTTCAGTACCAAGAGTTACAAAAAATGTGTAAATAACTTAAACTAATTCCACTAACTCGTACACGAATTCATACAACAATCAATGTATGAATTTCGATTCAACATTATCCAAAGCCCACATTCCGGCACCGACAATTATGCACGTTTGAATATAATTCGCCCTCAAACGTCCAGCGACCGGTCCATTTACCATTCAGAGATTCGATCTCATTTTGCGAAATCCCTGCATTGTCTTTCCAGGGCGTGTACGTACGTGTCGAACAATCGAATTTTTTCGCGGCTACTCGTATTGTCATATCTGTGCAGTTGGAGTGATGCAAAAAAAAATTGTGGGGAAAGTCAGGGGTGAATTGTCAGATGAGACGGAGGGGCAGAGGGGGGGGGGGTGCAGGGGTTATGGTGTAGAGTGGCCGCTCATTAGACAAGCGCGATCCCGTTCAATTCGTTGCATCACTGAATCGCGGACCCACGCGCCAACTGGGCGATTTTTCAACCCCTTTTATTTTCAGCGAGCATCATCCCCCGTTGTTTTCACGATGCTTTTGACGCAGGGACACATTAGCAGTTCAATAGTTACCGTTGGAATCATATAATGCTTTTATACTCGCTCGGCACTTTTTCTCTCTCTCTCTCTCTCTCTCTCTCTCTCTCTCTTTCACGCGGACTGTCGCTTTTTGTCCCTCGCGCTTTGATTACCGCTCATAAGTAGCGTGAGATGACTGTTGTTCCTGCGATGATTTACCCTTGGGAGAGTTCAACGTTCGCTGCAGTTTCGAATTTTTCAGGGTTTGAGTGGGAGAGACGAATTTTTGGGAGGTTTCTGGTTGAATGTACTCTATTGAAAGCACTGTTATAAAAAACTATGAAACTTTAAGTATATAAAGTAAAATGTGTTGTTGGATAAGTAAGTTTATTGAATAACTTTGAAAAAAATTTTTTTAAGTACAATTAAATTATTTAGATTGAATTAAATTTAATTAAATTGCAATAATTAAATTATATCAAATTATTTAATTAAAATTATGTATTGATGAGAATCGCGTCATAGTTCTCCGAACAAACACCGCTACAGATAATTCGGTTTGTCAACGGTCAATGCGCCGAATCGCTGATGTTTCACGTTGCCAAAATTTAGGGCGACGAGACAATTGAGCGCAACCCAAATTGTTTCAAAACCCTACTTCGTGTCACTAGTTGCAAGCGGAAACAGTAAAAAAATAAGACCCGCCAGAATAGACACATTCAAACGAGCCGGCGATGCACGCAGTTACGGAGCATTAATGCGCACAGAATTAGCGTGGTTAAACGTTTACTAAATGCATGAAAGCGCGCGTGAAATAATCGTTATCATAAATAATCGCCCAAAATATACGTCGGCCATCGCATAATTTAACTTTGCGTAGGTTACGTTCGCACGTTCATGAGATTTATTCGTATCAGAATTTTCTCCGTCTCGCTGGTTCGTTGTTTTTTCGATGCGAAGTTGAGCTTCAACAGCAGACATTCTCTTGTGAAAATTTCTTTATCTCTTATTTTGAATAATAATTAATGAATTGATTTATAAAAATGATTATTTTTTTATTTTGAATTTTCAGAGTATATAGTATAGACATTCCAAAAATGCCTCATACAACTCTTTGCAGTATTTACAAATTTCTGTGACACGCATACAGAATATCTATCACAACCATACGCGTTCAAGAATACACGTATTCTTCTAGTAGACACATGACACCGTTCTTAACAGCATATCTTCCAGATTTGTAACCTAACCTCAAAATTACTGTCCTTCACAAGATCTTATCCTTATAGTGAACCCTGTGAAGCTAATACCATAAATCTCGATTCCCTTGTTTATCCGGACCAACGCGTGACCCGCCGCCGTCAAAACAGTCCGATTTTTTATTCATAGCGCATCACCGTGATCATTTTCGGAAAATAAATACAAACACGTGTACGCGGGCGCTCATCGCCGACGCTATGCGTACGACAACGAACATATGGTCGGTTGGCTCGGCCGATTAGAGCATTTGCATGACAATGGCACGAGGTCTGCCCACCACCAGAGCACTGGTCTATGACAATGCCAACATAATGGCACTTAACCCCGCAAAAAAAAAAATTGTTGCAGCTTTCGGCGCGAGAGCAGCTTTTGTTTACCGGGGGCCACTCACGGAGAAGTGGAGAACCCGTTCGCATGCACCGTGGATCATCGGCCGGGGCCCCGCGAGAACCGGGGGTGGTGGGCCCTCCCGGGGGCCGAGGGGGGGAAGCTGTAGAAGAGGATCCGTGAATTGCACGCGCGATAACTATCTCGGAAGTCCGACGCCTCGAACAATGGCAACTCGGCGTTTATTCAACTCCCGGGGTATAAATGCCAATGCACCCGCATAAAAAAGGAGGCAACGATGTAGCCAAATATACGCTTGGATGGTGCGTGTCCTTTCCATTTTTTTTCTTGTGGCGATTTTTCAGGATACGGGGACAGTGCATCGCGATTCGTGATACGTTTGAGGAGCATTCGGTCAGAAGTTGACGACCTGCGTATTCGGGAGGCTGGCTTTGAGATTTGAATAGTTTAGGAAATGAGGGGTTTGAGGAAGTTGCTTTGATTCAGATGTTTGATGCAGATTGGCGCTGTCTTCGTGATTTTTGAACTTGGAGGGTTTGATGAACGTTTTGTGAGATTCATGTGGGCAGTAAAAGTGAAGAGAAGAGAAATTTTTCTTGTTGAGTTAAGTTTCATTCAAAATGTTTAACATACATAACCTCATAGAACCCGAAAAACCTAATAGAATTTTATAAATTCCAATTCGGAAAATTCCTCATGCAGATCACTGTTAGTAAGAATTTTTCTTCTCATCAATAATGACGGACATGATATTATCCTCTATACAACCATAACCGGAAAGTGATCATTCTCTCTAATGCAAGAAAACCACCGACCAGAAAATCGGCTCATAGATCCAAAAAGCTTTCCGAGGGTCAGCGATAATTCTCGATAGTTGAATTCTCACACACATTCGCACACACACACACGTATACAAACGTACATATATTCGTGCAACAAGGGTGGAATTACATTTACGACCGAGCCGCATCTTTCCTAAGGGTGAAACTGGCGCAGCCATTAATTCATCTCCCGCACTTTCCTAATTAATCAATCGAATCTTCTCTGCTCTCGCGCTGGCCGCGAAACGCTTTGATGAAAAATATAGAGAAATCAGCGGAAACATAAATCACGTGGCCAATTAACGTTTTTAATTGATGGAAATTCATAATTCACGCAGCGAATGCTGTCGCTTGAAATATCATTTCTATGTATAGTGATAATTTTATTACACGAGAAAGCCGCGCAATGAGCCGTTTTACGAGTGTCTAGCTATGTGTATGTAAATGGGCGATAATTAAATGAGAATAGTGCCCCATGAAACGTTATATATTGTTGGTATTAAAATACGCTCTAGCTTGACGCAAAAAATAATTTATCAGGTTTTTTCATGTGATCGCGTACGTGTCAATCGATTTTCTTTTGCTTGCCGAGCGTTAATGGCGGAGATAAGAGCGTTAATAAGGTGTACGGCGTGGGCGAAAATTCACGTTCGACAATCATTATCCAGCTGACTGCAATAATTAATATGTGTCACTTGGAGAATGTTTACTCTGGCTTTCTTGTATTGAATATATTACGTAAGTGGGATTTTTGGCTTCAATGCGTCTTAAATGAACTCTCTGAACTCAAATCA
The DNA here is from genome assembly GCA_030522825.1 of Platygaster orseoliae. NCBI lineage: Eukaryota > Metazoa > Arthropoda > Insecta > Hymenoptera > Platygastridae > Platygaster > Platygaster orseoliae. The sequence goes on along the minus strand of JAPYZL010072982.1, from coordinate 12,860 downwards.
GTGAATTTACGACTGTTTAAATCAGTTGTAGACAGATTAACTGATAAAATATTCGTTTCTGATTTTATGCGATTTGCAGTATAATAATATTAGCTGTTGAATCATCTTATAAATACTTGCAAATAGTCGTTTTTGTGTAATTCAAATTTAGAATATTTACCTTAATAATAAAAATGTTAATAAAGGATAAGAGTTTATCACAGAGTTATTACTAAAAACATTTTTAATTATCATAAATCTTTCAGAGAATATTCAACCGTGTGTGAGATTTGAAATTCACATTCTCTACAAATAACATATTTATTTAGTGATTCTTGTATCAGAATATAAGATCTTCTTTTTTCTTTTATATCTATATTTCTATCCATCTGTATATAATCGAGCTGTCAAGTTTTAATCGTTGTATACAAAATCGTCAAGACTAGTAGAAATCTCAAATGTATAAATAATTTATAAATTAACGAAAACTCCAAAAACTATCTCATACATTTTAAAAAACTACTGAAAAATAAGAAAAGTTATGAATGTAAAAAATTTTTGGTATCTGATTTGTCTACATTTTGAAACCATTATAAACTTAAATACCTCGAAAAATTGAAAAAAAGTTGAAAAATATTAGCGAAAACATAATATTTAGATTGCTAAATCTGCCTAAATTGTTTCAGAATCTCAAATTATTATATGAAGTTCGTTGGAAAAATTTCGAATTCATTGAAATTGTCTATAATTTTTCAAGCTTCAAAAATTAAATAAATGAAAAAAAAAAATATTTCAAAACTTAGAATATCCGCTGTGATTGTCTGAAGAATCATAAAAAGTATCTACATTGTCAACAAAGTCAAAACTCTTCAAGTTATTGAAAATGAAACAAACTTTTAAAATTTTTGAGTGATTAAAAAATATCGAGATTTTTGTAAATGCGTGTAAACAACATAATATATCATTCCACTCAGATTTTTTTTATGAATCAATAATGATTAAACCATAAAAATCCTAAAGTAAACATTTTTTTTCAACCGTTTCAGAAGGTTTAGCGAAAAAAAATATGCAAAAATGTCTTTTTTAATTTAAATGATCGATATTCGGATATGACATCAATTAAATGCCAGGCATGCAAAAATATAAATGATCGGTAATCATTTATGAAAAAATCAGATTCAATATTGTAAAGACTTTTTAATTCAAATCCACTATACAGCGTGTCCCAAGTAAAGTGTGAAAGTCGAAAACCATGGATTCCTCATGAAAATCTAAGACTTTTTTTCCTTTGCCATTTCTTGAAAAACTCAAAATTCAAAAAGTTATTCAAACCAAAGTTTCAATAATAAATGTCCTCTATCGAAAAGTGGGGGTCAAATTCACGGACCAAACTTTTCTCAAATTTTGTTTATGTTTTTTTGAAAGTCCTGTGCCACTTTTTACAAAACTCAAAATCCAAAAAGATATTCGAGTTTGAAATCTGAGAAATCTGATTGGTTGAAACTTTCAACTCGAATATCTTTTTTGATTTTGAGTTTTGTGAAAAGCAGCAAAAGACTTTTCGACTCAGAAAAATATGAAGAAAATTTAGGTAAATTTTGGTACGTGGTTTTTATCTCTACTAGTCGATAAAGGGTATTTATTATAAAAATTTTCGGCTTAAATAACTTTTCAAATTTTGAGTTTTCTTAAAAAAAAGCAAAGGAAAAAAAGTCATAGATTTTTATAAGGAATCTATGGTTTTCGGCTGTCACACTTTACTTGTGACACTCTGTACTAGTGATTTGATAGCCTCAAGTTAGTTTAAAACACACAAAGTGAATTGACACATAAAACGAATTTTAAAATTACAAAAAATAGATTTTCCAGTAATGCAATATTTAATCTTTACAAAGTAAGGAAAATAGGAAGTAAACAATTATCGTGGATTATCGTTTTGATGATACTGAAGCATTAAGGTTCAATTTCATTCTGAATTTCATTCTTGTTTCTAGTTTTTAAAAGCAATTATCCTTGTTTCCGCATGTACGGTATGTTTTCAACATTGTACTTCAAAAATAAATATTAAAAAAAAAACCATTTCTCGAATTTCGCAAAACCCGCGGTTCTAAAATACAATTATTATTTTTAACGAAATATTTTTAGTAAATTTTTTATTATTTAATATTTTAAATATTATAATAAAATTATTATTAAATGTATAATTTATAATACATTATATAATATATAATAAGTAATATAAAATATATAATATATGCATAATATATAATATACAATATATAATATATAATTTTTTATATAACATATAACCTTTACATAAAATTTTTATATATTATATATGACAAAATATTTTCAAAATTTTTCTTACAAAAATGGTAAAAAATTCATATTATCATTCTCAACTTCGAACCGATTTCACCAATTTAATAATAAACGCAAGACGAATTTTTTCATTCGAAAAGTTCAACACGTTCTAACACAGCCGACTGTATGTAAAACCTCCCCCCTCCATAGTCACCCTGCTAACACAAAGCACGATGATTCGGCCAAACAATGTACAATACTAGATGGAGCGAAAAATCCTGGGCTCCCTCGAGTGCCAAGGGAGAAGAAACGGCGAAATAATAAGAAGGTAAATGAGACTTGGGAACGCGGCTCTCGCTCTGAAATACACACCCCGGCGCAGGTGCACGCAAACCAGGTAAATGACGAGCACGCCGCGCAATTGGGCCGAGGGTTAATGCTCGCGAAGTCCTTTAATACTTGATGGATAATGCAGCCCCTCCGGGAGCCCAACGGTATTGTCCAATGGGAAGATGATTCGGTGAAATTCCCGCATTTCGCGTCGCCCCAACCTTATCGTGGACCGGGCACTATTCATAGTTAAGTAATATCCACAAGCCGCGAAACCTGACATTCCCAGTGGACTTTGTTCCAATCCCGTTTTTCGCGTAGAAATAATTTATGTGGAATGCGAACGTTCCACTAAGGAACTATGACTTTATTGATTCAGGGATATCGCCCCGCTTTCGATGACTCTCATTAGGCGGTTCAATTCGAGTTGATTGACCCTCCGAGGGATGTAAAATAATTATCGTATAGAAGTTGGGAATACTATACTGATGTATTGCATTTAGCAGATTGTCGAAAAATATTTTATTACATGGAAAAAGTGTTTGTTGAATTTACGAAATAAATAATAATAATAAATAATTCTGAATTACCAGTATTCAAGTTTGTTCCAAACTACTCAACCAACCTCACTCAAGGGAAAACAAAACTTTCCAGTCCTCGCAAATGATTGGATCGGTGCAAATAAAAAATTACGACGCCAGAAATAAAATTATGATATAAAACGTATATTTAGGAATTTTTTAATTTATGCAAAGTATTGAATTATCAGCTCGAAGAGCGATCAATTTCGTTGAGGTACCGGGAGACAGAAATGAGTGAGAGCATATACGAGGCCAGCTGCTTTGCAGAGGAACGCTCGAACCAAGATTATAACGCATTTATAGTGCAGCTTCCCACCTCGGGGCATTCGCTTCTGATCTGCATAAAAATAAGGAAGCGGTGGGGAAGGGGCAGGGAGGCAGGGGGAGGGGGCAGGGAGGCAGGAGATGATCCTTAATACGAGATCAGATTATGATTATTTTGCGGGGGAGTTAAGTTGCCCGAGGTAAAGATGCGGCTTTTCGAGAGTTTCGCAATCAAGATTTTTATAATGTAGCCTTTGAAATTTTTCGTCTTGCATCAAAAATACAGTGACTAATCAATTGAATGAACACGAGTTTTACAGTGATTTATGGGATATTGGAAAATATTCTACTATCATTTGTGGAAATGTGTTCAGTTTTTTCTGATTATCAACTTTTTCATAGTCATGCTCTAACAAATTTTTCTGTTTATTTCATACAAAAGTATAGAAATTTTTTACAGTTGAGATTTTTTATTCAAGTATGTAATTTTTTTAAATACCAATGTAAAATATCCACGTTCTGTTTCGAAAACGTTTCAGACAAATTTGTAGTTTTATAATACTAAAATATGGAAAAATGGCAATAATGAAACTATGCTCAGTTTTTTTATAAAAAGGAAAGGGATTACCTAGAAAAAAATCATTCAATGGAGAATAAAAGAAGTACTTTTTTTAATAGCATAAAAAATTTTCAATTAAACAATTTTCAATTTAAGGATATTATGTTGCGTGGAAAAAATTATTTTATTTTATGAAAAAAATATTTACGTCGAGAACGCATATTATCCTTTATACACCTATGAGAAATGAAGTGGTTTTATATCCTCGAACAGTGATAGAAACTACAGTTTTTATCTCTTTATTTTATTATATTACATATTTACACGCGTATGAATATTACTTCTCGTTATTTTATAAGTTGTAAATTGTTTTTCATTTTACTTTCATTCCTCAGACACAAATCCACTGAGAAATATATTATTATAATTTTAACATAAATTGTGTTATGAATAATATATACACATACCTGTCCTGTAAACGTTAAAAATAAAATACTACATAATGTTGAAAAAAAAAAATTTTCTGATGATCTTAAAAAAAAAAGAATTTGAGATTGTATTATTTTATTATTATAAAAATAATCAGAAAAAAATAATATTCAACGGTAATAATATCAAAAATCACTGTATAACATTATTGTTTTTATTTTATCTCTACTCACTATGAATAAGAGGTACCAATCATCATTTACATTTTTTTTCAAATTCGTATAATACTTTTATCATGAACACATCAATAGTAATATTTGTGTATTAATACTTATGTTTTTTATATACTTCTAAAAATATTTTATTTATTATGATTACATTAGATTGGTCATTTCTTCTTTTTATAATAAACGTTCAATTTAATACTTATCTTTAGTAATTTTACAAGTTATACGTATGCTATAAACTAGCAATTTTTAAAAAAAACTGGTCAGGACCAAACATTTTTACTATTAGGTGCTTCGACAGCAAAAGTCTTTCATTTCCAGTAAAAAGTAAGCTAGTTTTATTTAAAGAAGAACTAGCTAGAAGAGGAAAAATCTGGATATCAACGTATTATCTCTCTTAAATACCAGTTATATTTGACACGCAAAAAATAGGTTAAGAAAGCGTTGTACAAGTTTCGAAAAAATCAAACCTGCAAACTAAAGATAAATTTACAATAAAAGACATGAATTATAATATGAAAATTTCATCAAATTATTTATTTCTTTTGTTTTATGAACTTTTGAGCAGGATGACATTCCTTGAAACAAATTTGATTATTCCACCCTGTTTGAATGTCGAATTGTGAATGCTGTGATGAAATTTTGTTGTCTACTGGTGTTTTTATATCATAAGCTACAATAGCTACATAAACGAGTGCATGTATCTGTGAATGATCTTCATTTCGAATTTAAAAAATGTTCGTTTTTCTGTAATCCTAAAATTAATGATAAGCCTCTTTTGACATGCTGTACTAGATATCCAGGAGAAAATTGAGTATACTACATTTTTTCAATATCGTCAAACTGCTGATACGAACATTTCGACTAAATACACAAGGAAAACAGGTTAATACTAGTGAATTCCCTGTTATCTAAATTTATAATATTATTTTTTCTGATAAAAAATTCTTAAAAACTAAGGAAAATAGATTTTTGTTATTAAACTCGCAGTTAAAATATGCATACATCAAAAAATCAAGTAAGTATGTATAACTGTGTAAGTATCAACGTTCAAAATCTACCTAGAACCCAACAGAATATCTTCCATCATTAAAAAACTGGTAAATTCTTTAGTTCAAAAAAATATCGATTTCTGGAAAAATAATAAACTACGAAACATGAATTTACCAACCACCAAAAGTTTCGGTCCCAAAAATCACGCGTACCTTAATTTTCTGAGACCGCGTTGAGTGCCTCGAAATTTCTGGAGCAATTACCCGAAGATCAAGCTCGAAGATAAGCCCGGTGAATGCTCATTGGAAATCCCGTAAAAAGGAGGAATCCTTGGACGAGAGAAAAAGCGAAAAAGTCACCCCTAAAACGAAAAAAAGAAACGGAAAGAGGGACACGGCGCGTCGATTGAATTCACGGAGGCAGTACAATCGGCGTGTCGAAACCCCATATGCATCCCGACACCCCATGAGGAATAAAAAGCAAGCGCGCTCGGTGCATAATGGCGTCGAGACGCGAGAGAGCGAAGCTAACGATATATCTTGGACTATTGTCTTGCGGGTCGCGACAGTCGCGGCCATTATATCAAGATTAACTCTCTTATTCCCCGCAAAGGTATATAAAGGGACTATGCGCGTGTATATAGGCACGAACAGGGCCCCAACACTGTCGCATTTGGACAAGTTTTTTTTTTCTTCATTTTCAAAAGCCGGCGCACACGTGTTTGCGCGCTCGCGCACGTTTTCGTCGGGAGAAACGGAGAGGAAAATATCGCGAGAGAGGTCCTTGTACGCTAGGCATCCGCGGAAGAGGACATTATAAGGAGTTATGAGGTCCTGCTTCATACGCGAGCCTCCTTGTCTCCGTCCTCGTTTCTCTAGGGCTGAGACGCAATTTTTTCTTTCCCTCGCTCCCGTACTGGCGGATCTTTATACGCAAGATCTGCGGAGGTTCTTAATGTCCTCTCCCTTTTAATGTTCTTTGCTGTGCCCTCGGGGTCGGTCCCGAACATTTTTGCGAGGGTTTTTTTCTGACTGCGAGTCGGATATTGAGTTATGCTTTCGGCGGGAGGTTGGGGTTTCGGGAATCGCAACCCTTTGATTCGGGGGTGGAAGGGTTGAGGTCAGGAACAGCGAGAGAGAGTTTGGGATTGGTTATGGTGAAAGTAAAAACGACGAGAATGAAATGGAGAGGAGTGAGAATAAACAACAGGAAACTATGGGTAACTACGAAACTATCAGCTCTCTTAATTAGTGTAATTTCACTACATAATTAAAAAAATGATTTTAGCTTACTTATTTAATAAGTAACTTAATTAGGAAATTGCTGAATTACTACTTTTAAACTTTAGTGTAAATCCACTACTATAATTAGTAGATTTATACTGGTCTTATTGGTGCATTATCACGTAATGATAAGTAGAATACTCCTAATAAAAAAGTCAATATTCACTAAATTTGTAAGTTGATTATTAGATTTTTACTATTGAGAATAGCGTCGACTAAAAAAATAAGTTAATTTTCACAACTTACATTAGTAAATAGTTAATGTTGAGAATAGTATTTGGAATGTGTAGATTGAGAATCAATTCGGAATGTGTTCATTTGATATATTTTTATTGGAAGACTATTTTCATTTGTTCAAAAAGCAAATGAAATACATACTCTATTCCATAGATAGAATATTCACTAAATATTCGATCACGTATATTAAATTTTACTTATTTGATCGTCCACCATTAAATTGCTTCTCAAAATAATAAGAATGTATTAATTTTTCAGTCACTTAAAACAATTTATGAATTGAATAGTAGAATTTGAAACTACCAATATGGTTATTGAAAATGTCATTAATCACATTTGTAATAAATTCACTAATTGTTTTGTCGTTTCAAAAATTTCACTAATTTAAAGGTAAACTTATAAATTACCAATTGATTTAGTAGAATTTAACTATTTCTTTAGCTAACTTGTGGAATTCCACTAATTCGATGGTAAATCACTCAACAACTAATTGAATTAATAAAAATTGCACTAAGTCAAACTGAGAGAGAATCATTACGAAAATATAAAATATGACAGTGGAATTTTCCATATGTGAAAGAAGTTATCTGATTTTTTTTTTGGTTTAGAAATGTTTAATTTTACATGAAAGATGCCAAATTGGTTCAAATTCAAAACTTGGACAGAAATATTAGTCATTTACTTACAAGTAACTCGGTGAGCAAAGAATTATATTTGATAAACGATTGAAATAGCATATTATGCTTTTTAGTTTTACTTCCAACATTTGGGAATTAACAAAAAAGAACAAAATTGAAACCACGTGAACAAGTTCAGAAATAAAAAAATATCATGCCTGAACATTGAAATTACTCTTGTAAGGTTAAGGCACTGTTAGATTTTTTCGTGCTGGAATAGGCGAATTGTCGACGATGTTTTTAAAATACAACAGTAAATATTTGTTGAATCCTTACTGCATTTAAAGTGTACATCCAAATTTGCGATTCTAATTTTTTCTATGTATTTTTTGAATAAATATTGTAATCTTAAAGATGCAATTAAAGTGCAATGTGCATGTGCTTGATAATTCGACAATGACAGACGCAGTTATTAATATTTTTGAATGATTTTCTGGTGTTGTTGTCATTGAATAATGACAAAAACAAAGAAAAATTTTTTTTATCCAAGAAAAGCGAATTTCTCGTTACTTGTTTATAAAACGCATTTTTGTCATGTTTAGATTTGTAATTTGTTCTTGTCTGAGAGTCTTCATGATGATCGTTTTGTCAAAAGCTTTTCAGGCTTGAAATATTCAAACATTATTGGAAAATATTACTCGCAAAAAGAAAAAATGGCAGTTATTTCATTTACCTTTACTTACCGAACGAACTGTTTTAATGCTTAAGTTCAACGTTAATAGTTTTCATCAACATTTCTTTAGTCAATTTATATTTTATAGTCGTCACATAATTTCAAAACATTGAATTTAGTGGTAAATACGTGTAAAGTAAGTAACAAAATATAAAATAAAAAATACGTGATAAATAAAACTTTTTTGCTAAGTACTTATAGATGGAGTATGATCAAAATTTCACTTTACAAAACGTGCACATTAAATAACTGCATGAATCGAGTGAGAAAGCAATGTCCGTTTAACACAAGTGTTTTCTATTCCCAAAATAACTTTCCTGCATTAAGAAAAAAAATAAGAAAATGATTGATTTTGAAAAGTGATTAGACATTTTCCCAGTAATAATTCATGTAGAGTAAAAAACAGTCAATTTCTTTTTTTTTTTGTGAAAATAAGTCAATTTCTTCATGGAAAGTAAAAATCAATCAATTTCTTTCTTTTTTGTTGTGAAAATAAGTCAATTTATTCATTGAAAGTGAAAGTCAGTCAATTTCTTCTTTCAGGTAAAAAAAAAACAAATATACGGTTACAAAAATACCTGACTTTCCTTTATTTATCTCAAATTATTCCTTGTATTGTTTATCATGCTCCGTTCGAAGTATAAACAATTTATGAAGGTGATGATCCTTCAAAGCCAATACTTCACAATTACAAATTTTATTTATTAATTCTGATCAATATTTCGACCTAAATCAGTACCTCTTCAAAATCCTTTCCACTAACTTTATCTGAGAGAGTTCATACACATAAACTGTCAACATACATTCAACAATAAGTGCATCGCCCGAAGAATGGGACCCTCAGCTCTCAGTCTTTTATATACCAAGCACGGAAACGTTCCCTCTGCTCGCCAAACCAGTATAATATGTACCAACATGAAGAACCCACAAACAGGAAATCGACTTTCGGGTTATCCCGATTCCGAGAGAAAAATCAGTGGCGCGCGCTTTGCCCTTGTCCTCGAACCTTCTATTCCAGGATGTAACGCGTGTCGAGGTCGTGACCCAGTAAGGTCGAGCGATGGATGACGAAACCGCGCGGCGTTCCAGATCGAAGGAGGAAGAAACTGTGTATACCCTTGTGAGTTTAGTGTCCGTACAAGACTCGCTCCCGGTTACGCTCGACCGGACGCGACGCCCCGAAACCCCTCGCACGCGTCAATCTCACCCTCACCTACGAGAATCACCCTCTGCGCTTCCGTGACCTTCCTCGACTTCTTCCTTGCTCCCAACTCCGAGACTTTCTTCTTACGCGTTTTCCAGCGTAGTACGTGATCTGTGAACGGGCACCACGTGCCTACATTCTACTAGAAACGTTCGAGAATAAAGTGCAGTCTATGCGAGAGTGAGAGTAAGAGTTTCTTTATTTTGCAGTGGAAAACAAAATCGTTGAATCGTTAGTTGACTTGATGGAATATTTATTCAGTTAAACAAATTTTATCGAAGTTTATTTATTTTCCCAGAAAATTATGACATATTGTACACATTAATACAGAGTTATTTGAAAACAACAAAAAAAACAAGGAACAATTATGATGATTGTTTATTCTTCTCAAAGTGTCTTACTATTTTTAAACCTATCAAATATTCCAAAAGCCAGATTTCGAAATAAATAATTTGATTTTCTCAAATCGCAACTTCACACATAAAATCTCCCATCAAAAGAATTTCGCGGAACGCGCCATCTCGCAAACCAACAAAAAACCTGTAAAATATCCATTCGTCGACTCATAAACCTCATTCCACACAGATCGAAAGCAAGTCACTCATTCTACAAGAACATTCCAAACAATCCTTTTCACAGACTCTCCGATTCTCAACCCAACCATCTTTGGCATGAAAAACCTCACCCCAACTCCAAAAACACGTAAATTCCTCAATGGACAACTACCCCTCTCTCCTGCCTTCACCCCCAAAAAACACACAGACCCACAGAACAACGAATCCGGTTCCGAGAGATAATAAAAGATCGAATAAGAGACGAAATCGCTTCTCACGAAATTAAATGATCTAACGAAGCGTCCCTTCCGCATTGTGCAGAAGCGATTCCAAATTTACGGATCCCGCTCGACCATTTATACCTACACGCATCGTAAAATGATTTTTTTTTCTCTCTTTTTCACGGTCCACAGCACGGAAGGTCCGCGAATGACGATAACAAAGACGTGTACCTGTCCGAAATTTCGGTCTCTTCCTTTCGCATCACTTCAACCCCTCCCCCTCACCCCTCCTAGCCGTTTGCCCCTCTTAAAAAGGGACTTTTTGTCCACGGGACGGCCGATCATTATTCGTGAAAAAGCCCGGGGGATGCAGGTAGACTGGCCAAGGGACGGCTTTTAGGGGAAGATTTTAGGACCCGGCAGATATAAAAAGACAATGGAAGACGGGAATTTTCACACGGCTCATCGCGGTGGTCAACCCTTGGAAGAGGGCGAGGACCGGACACGTCACCTGCCAACCCCCCCCCCTCTTACGCACCCTGCCAAGAAAACAAGAGAAAAACGAATCTGGGGCCTAGGTGAAATTAATTCAAAGACATCCTTTAACGCGTATGATGAATTAAATGGGAAGGGTAGGTTGTCGGTTATTTCTTACTGTAATGAATACGAGAAGTGTTAAAAATAATATCGATCAATTTGTTTTATAACATATAAGTTTTGTTGGGGAAAAAAATATGATGGGAATGATTTAAATTATACTGTTACAAAGAAATCTTAAAGAATAATTTTCTAACTATGGAATGTATTCTGTTGAGATCTTTGACGTAATTGAGGAATCTATATAAATTATATTCCAAAAAATGTTTCCGGCTGGAAAAAATATATCAAGTAACGAAACCGCAATTTCACATCACTCCATTTCTAGCAATTAATTCAGAGTTACGTCAGCGGAAACTCCCCTATAACGCCGGAAATGAAAATAATGGATTTGACTGCCGCCGCAATTATCACAATCATTCTGACGGAATATAATGACCTTATTGTCATTCGATTCTTTGTTTGTTTATTAGGCGAATAGAACTTATAAAAAGAAATACATGAAACTAACTGTTAAAGAAATGAAACTATTGTTATAGTTATTTACATTTTAGTTTTGGCAAGTACATTGCAGTTTTTGTCCATTAAATGCTACATTTTAAGCTGCTTTTGTCAAAAAAATTTCTTTACTAGTTAAGTGTTGAACTATTGAAAGAACCTATAATTTAAGAGTTCTAACACCGTTTCAAAATACTTTAAACTCGAGAGAAAAATCCTGAAATGTTCTTTTAATTGCTGAAAGTCTTACCTCTAGAATCTTAAACTCAAAGGTGAAAGTCAAGATCAACTAAAACATTTACAACGAGAGTTTGAAAAATGATTTAATTTGTTTACAACATATAAGTCAAGTTTGTCATAAAATTTAACTATTCGGCACAAGACTGAAAAACGCGTAATTACACTTTCACAAATGTTACTTAAAAAATTGACTTTCATTTTACATGACTTTCGAAAGAGTTCAAACCCAGGAAACCTCCCTCAGCCTACGTCCTCAATTCAGAATATTATACTGTATAAAAATTCACATCAACTACATAACCCCGTTTCATATAAATTATAAATCTATGCATAAGAATACTGTCCACATTAAAATAGCAAATGAGAAATACTCAGGAACCGGATACACAATACGCTTCGGTTTTCACTTTTATTCTCTTCCGATGGGCGACAGCCTCCCCCTCGACAGCGTTTTCAACAGCGGTCAAAACGAATAGAACACTATTTCTCACAGTACGCAAAAGGGACCGTCCGCAACAGGTAGGCCATTGTCGGCTCTGGATTAGACGGAACTTTTCCAAAAATTTCGACGAGGAGCCGCATTATGCCAGTTTTCCACTCATGCGCCCGAGCAACCGAGTGTGTATCTCGAGATCTGCATCTCGCACACCTGCGCCGCTGCATCGTTAGCCGCCGTGAGACTGTAACAATGCGCCTCGTGAGATCGTTTCGGTTTTACAGAAATAACGCTGTAAATAGGGTTGCCAGAAGCGTTGGGCGTATAAAAGGTGTACTTGACACGTATGTGTTTCGATTTAAAGGTTGCTGAATGTTTGAATTTATTCTTTTTTCTTTGTGGGGATGAAAGAAAGACGTGTCGACGAAAAGGAAAGAAAGGTGAATGAAAACAAAGGATCAGTAAATTGCAACAGTTTTTTGAAGTGAAACTTCTCTACTTGAGGGAGTGAAATCGAAATCAGCTGACGATTGTCGGAAAGATTTAACTGCGCGTTCAGTTGGCGCACGCGGGA